>JAMWYP010000578.1:0-123910 GCA_025563575.1 Acacia pycnantha | reverse complement strand
ACAAAAAATGTGTGTATATGATATGTTCAGTAGAAAAGCCATTATACCTACCTAAACCTGTGTCCTTGACAAACCTAACTCTACCTTTTTGTGTTTTTCACACGGAGAGAAGCTTAATGTTGCACAATAATGAATTTATATATGAAATAAAAACACATATAATGGAAATTTTGAATAAAGTTGAGGCTTTATATATACTCTGATTTGCATCATTCTAAATCCAAGTATTAGTTGGAGGGTTTGCATTGACCTTAAATAAGATCACAATTTGCTTTGTTTTTAAAATTTATAATTCTTTTTTCAAAATATAATCCATATATTGATTGAATTTATTAAGAGAGTTTCTATTACGGGTAGTTTCTCATGTAAATGATTAAAAGGTATTTTTACATAAATTCATACACATTTCTTATAAATAACGAGCTAGCTCGACTAATTTTTTTTTTTTTTTTTAAATCTCAATAAATTAGTTATCTAGTTTATACTTAATACATCTTAAACCTGAGGAACCACGAGTATTTGTATGATGACCTGTACTATGACCCATTCCTAGTGGTCATACTTGCATGCCACTAATACTATTACTAACTTTTTATATATTATATAAACACAAGATGCCGACTTGTATCTAGAAACTAATTATGTTACTGTCTCTCTAACAACTAAATATACATTAAATAACGACCAAAACAAAGTCCTACTGGCGTGTGCTTATGTTGACTTCGTTTCTCTTATTTATCTTCAACGATCAAAAAGCTCCAATAAAAAGTGAAACCCAAATATATTAGGGCCAATGTACAAATTTAACAATAAACAATATTTCTATTTTCATCCATAAGAACTATCTGTTTTCGGTTCACAAAGTAGCAATAATCAATTGTTTTGGCAGCAATCTTAACTACGACGTTACCCAATTGTTACTTATGGATGCTCATAGCGATATTGTTTATTGCTACCAAAATAAAGGAAGGATGGGTAAGGTCATTATAAAATTGTTACCAAAACAATTGATTATTGCTACTGCCGAAAATAAACAGTTCTTATGGATGCAAATAGTGATATTGTTTATTGTTAAATTTGCATATTCACCCAATATATTATTTTATATTCATCACCGACAACCTAATATTCTCCATTAGGTCTTGAAACCGAGTTGTTCAATTTAACAAAACCCTTTGAACTTTTCTTTTTGTTGTATATAAATAAACGTCAGCGGTACATTGTGAAGATCTAGCTTACCAAGAGAATATGACAAGTACCTCAAGATCTTCATCTTCTACAACGATTTTCCCTGAGAAGTTGGTGACTAGGGATTTGTCTAATATGTCCATTATTGAAGCTTATCATGGAGATAAAGCTGCTTCTGTACCTTTCGAATGGGAATCAGAACCAGGTACTCCTAAGTTCAAATCTAGAGATCCTTCTCTTCCTCCGCTCACTCCTCCTCCTTCTTACTACTGCAACAAAACTTCAATGCCCAACAAGAAAAGCAAGCCCAAGAAAAACCCCAATAATTCAAAACCGACTAATATTGTGCAAACTCTTTTTGTTAAGCGTGCCACCACAAAACACCCTCCTCTTCCTTCACCTTCACCTTCATCATCATCATCATCATCATCTTCTTCTTCTTCTTCCTCCTCCTCCTCCTCCTTGTTGTCATCAGCATACTCTTCGCCGGCTTATTTTTCAGCGCCATCTTCTCCGCTGATATACTTACAGAAGAGTGAGGAAGAAGATCTGTATGATGTGGATCTTCACAGTACTGCTAGGTGGAGCAGAGGTTGCTTTTTCATGATTAAGAAAGTGCTACCCAGAAATTTTGTGTGATATATATATTGTTTGTCCATGGCATTAATTTCTCGATCAGTATGAAGTTTTAGTGTTGAAGGCAGAATTATATATATCCCTATGCAAGAAGTACTGAATAAATTATGTATCGTTTCATAGAGTATATTAACTGATTACAGATAGTTATTATCACTGTTATTTATGATCTCTTCCTTATGTTCACTTTCCTGCCTCAGAAGTTTTTTGTTTCATTGTGGTCGTCGTCAAGCTCAAACAAATGTAGTGCGTGCGTGTATAATAGGAATGATTTATGGTGTTTTGAGAATCACATTCTCAAGTTATGATACAAATATATGTTGACAAAAAGGTAATTGTAATTCTGAACATGTAGTTAATTGTGAATGAAAATAAGAGTCTGAATATTATCTAAAAAAGCAAAACTTATGTTCTTATTTTGTTGGAATATATTAGTCCACCCTTGGTGGATTAGGGGCCAAGTACAATGCAAATTGGGGCAATTATATAAATATGAAGAAATTTGGGTCTGTAATACCCTGAAAATCTCACTTATGATAAGTATCATATTGAGTAAATAATACCTATTGGAAATAGGTGAATATGTGATATCAAATTTGTTGGGGAAAAATATCTTGAAAATTAGAGTGCCAAAATGACGAAAATGCCCTTATAGGACATAAGTAACTTGGGAGAATTGTGAAAAATCCTAAAAGGCAGTAAAATAATTATTAAAATTAAGAGAGTATATTGCCTCTAATTTTGGTAATTTAATAAATTATAAACTTGGCAAAATTAAAGAAGAATGTTCATAAAGTATTGAAATGACCAAAATGTCCTCGTAAATTCTAAATATAATGCATGGGACATGAAACACAAATGTTAGTGCAAAAGTTATGAGGTAATGAGTTAGTCTAAATAAGAAAATTATCAACTATGGTTAAGAAATTAATTAAATAATTATTGGCTAATTACTTAAGCCTAAGCAAAGGGAAATTCAAAGATAATTATGTAGAACTCTATAATTAGTGGGTTATGGCTAAAAATTAGCATAAATATATTGGTTAATAAATTGGAAAATGTTGAGAAAAATAAATGAGATTAGGTAATTTTGAGCCTAAACACAAGTATAGACCAATAGGAAAAAGTTATGAAAAATTATGTAAAAATAATTAAAATAATAATTGAATAATTAATTAAAAAATAAAATAAAGATATATATAAAATATATGTGTGTATACCGACATCAAAAAGGGGAAAAAAGAAGGAAAAAATAAAAAGAAAATGAAGGTGGAGTGTTTAATTAAAACTCTTGATTTAAAATTAATTAAAGTAAAATAGTAAAGAAGTAAATAAATACCGATGGAGATCGGATCCTATCTAGAAAACCATGAACAAGGTTTCTAAAGTCAAAATATAATATTGATGAGTGGATTTTTATCCTGAATTGAGCTGTACCTGGAGTCGTTTCTGAGATCGATGGAAGAAGTTAGTAATAAAACGAAATAGGGAAAATCTGAGAAATAGGCAGATAGTCATAAAATTAGGATTTGAACAAAATAAATTGTAACTCAACATTTGGAGATGAGTTTATGATTTTCTGGACATATTTGGAATCAGTGAATTTTTGTCCAGAAGTTGATGATTCCGGAAGTTCGTTCCGTAACCGGCACGTTTTTCCGTAAAACTTCCACAGGACCGTTGGAACCCTGTATGGAATCAAAAAAAATTTAGCCCGGACATTTCTAATAAGTGAGAAAATATCTTCAAAGTTGTAATTCCAGATTTTTGAGATTTTCTGAGATCACGCGAATCGGTCACCGATCGGGGGAATTCTGTCAAACCGGGGCAAAAAGAAAAAGTTGCATTTATGTCAAGGGGGGGTAGCTGGACGTTTTTCAGTGTTGTGTGGCCATGAAGACTTCATCTAGAAACCCTAATATTGTGTGATGGTTATGGAAGGGAAAATTACCAAATGAGCACTATTTTTGCATATAAATAGGCATGACCTCCTCTTCACATTTCACACCATTCTCACAAGAGAAAACCGAATTTAGAGAGAAGTCGTAGAGAGAGGAGCTCTAGAGAAAAGCTGCAGCGAAGCTCTGGGTAAGTTTTTCGGTACTTGGTCTTAAGCTTTCGGTAGTTTTAGTAGAATTGTTAGTTAGATCTAGGAAGTAGGAGATGGAATTCCTATTCTTGTTTTTAGGCCTCATTGCATTGAAAGATGCTTGACGAGGTAAAAACATAGTAGAGATTGAGTTTCTGGAAGTTGGGAGTTAAAGTAACGAAGTGCTGGCGAAATTCCGCCGATTAGGGGTATAGGGGCAAAATGATAATTTTTACCTAAAATGCCAGTTATGATGTCAAATCACTAATAGATGTGATATTACTCTTATAGGACATCAGAAATCTTGATCTGCTGCCGTTACGCTGTCCGATGAACCGCTGTTGGACGTTTCGCTGTTTTCCGTAAAAAGTACGATTTTACGTCAAAAGTACCTACGCCGTCAATGAAGGTACGGACGCGTACTGTAATAGTAATCTAGTGCTGCTCATATACATATATGTGATAGGTGCATTCACAGATAGAGATTCTGTTAGGGGTCACCAAGATACATTCACGGTTAGAGACTCTGTTCAGGGTTACCGATTATACATACAGCTTCACATGGGTTATAGACATTTCCGTTTTCAGTTTTCCTAGCGCTGAGGACACGACCGTACATCGTGGCACTGGTTTTTGTGCAGGCTATTATTGTGTAGGACATTACATACTGCCCTGTGCTTATGTCCTGTCTGTGTCACAATATTGTTGTGTAGGACTTTACGTACTGCTTTATGCTTATGTTATGTATGTGTCACAATTATCGATGAGTTCTTCTTTGTTATGTTTTGAATATCTGTCATCCGTATATCTTGTTTTATTTGAGCATAAGGTTAACTGTTACGAGATTCAATGCGGTAAATTGAATCTCGGCTATAGTTCAGTCAGGAGGACCACGGATCGGAGATCGAGGCAAGCAGCAGGAGTACGCTTTCGGCCGAAGATATCTTTACCGCTTTCTGTATTTCCTTTTGAACACTAGGATTATTGTACTCAATACTATGTTACACTATGGTTATTGATTGAATGTGAATCAGTTACTCTTTCGCTCCAATGCTCTACTCTGATTGAAAAAAAAAAAAATCTGCTTTAGAAAATGGGATGTTACAGGGTCAAAGAGAGAGTTTTTCCTTTATGGTTCAAAAGTTATATTTATTCTCATGTGACCATAAGGGTTATATCAATTCCTATGTGTCCGTACCAATACTATATAAAGGATGTGGGATTGAGGGAATAATGAGTTTGAATACAACATACACAATCCCTCTAAAAGGTTCTCTCATAAGAGTTATCTCTTCTCTTCTTCTCTTTAGTGCGTTTGCTATGTAATATGATCGGGGTCTACATCGATACTCCAGTTTAGTGTGGGTACTTTAGTTAGTCAATGGGATTCTAGGTAGGCCTGAAAATTCTTACATATTTAAAACCTAAGCCAACAGTAAAAGTTAATTTATCTATCAGAATAGTAACAATTCGGATACATTGATTTGGATTTTTTAAGATATTTTTATTTTAATATTGTAGGGAGTTAAATGGTTTAACAAATCTAATTGGTAAGCTGACCCATTTAAATTGTCGTTTAAATAAGTTGAATTGTATTACTCTACTCATAGGTTGAATAGGTTAGCTCACGGACTCGACACAGTTCTAATTGCATTGATAAAATAATTTACCCATTTAATACATTAAAAGTTAAGAGAGATTAAAACCTAAAACAGTTTTGACAAGTTAAACAATTTCTAAGAGACTTTATTTAACGGTCTAGAATTGCAGTTTTGACATTGATAACGTTGGCTTGCTTTTTGATATACAATTACTGGCTTCTCCTTCTGAGGTTTAGAATGTAAAGGGTTTTTTTGTCTCTTTTAATAAGTAAGTTTCCTGTGATTTAAACTTGTATTCTCCTCTTTACGCGAGTAAGGCCACTTACTGTCTCAATCAACAACTTGTTGGTTCTTGCTATACAATTTTACATGCAAATAAAAGCAACTTGTATTAGTAGAACCATTGCTTAATTATATTGTATGGTGTTTTGTATTCTATCATTACACATAATTGATATAAACGATTTTTTTGAAATATAAATTATTTAGTTTTTTAAAATTTAATAAATTGAAAAATTATTGGATAGAAATTGAAAAAAATAGTAAGAAAAATTTTGCAAAATAAATAAATATATATATTTACCTAGTTTTTAAATAAAGTTCATTTTAAATAATACTCACTTCGGTCTATGATGTAAGACCTATTTAACTAACTTTATAAAATTAAAAAAGTTAGTTAAGTTATTTCATATGTTTTTGTTTTTCTAAAAGACACTAATCATCTTCCTGAATTCCCTCCCCCTCTTTCTTTTACTTGATTATTGTTGAGGGAACATCAATATGAGTAAATTAAGAAAAGATTGACAAATATAATAAATATGTATAATATTTAGAAATAATATCAATTCTCCAAATAGATCATGTATTATTAAGGAACGCAGGTAGTAGTAATTTAAATATACATTAAAAAGTCCATGAGCATTGCTGTGAATTTAACGTTATTTCAAGGTACAATTAATAACAATAGAATATATCACCTATACGAATTATTTTTTTTAAAAAGTGAATAATTTATATTTTTAATTTAAAGATAATTAAAATATTTGTTCATATTTAGACATTATCATTATATATATATATATATATATATATATATATAAAGGAACCCTATAATTTAATTCTGTTTTGAAATAAGAAGAAATAACTTGAATTTGAAAATTAATGGAGTGGTTGAGTAAACACTTTATTCATGGGTTATTTCCCTACCATATATATATATATATATATATATAAAGTGAAATTACACATTTAAGAAATAAAAGTATAACATGGAAACATAGTAAGCATGGTTCCTATCTCTTGCATGAGGAAGCTCAACTTCCAAGGAACCTCGCTTTGTTGTTTAATGATTTTTTTTTTTTTTTGGCCAGAATGTTGTTTAAGTATTTATTGTACTTACAAACATTATTATATATATCTATGTTCAAAGTAAAATTAATTTAAAAAATTAAGAATATAAAATTTACAACGTTCAATTTTAAAAATTAAAAAATGTATTTTAGACTGTACAAAATTAATAATACCCACAAAAGAATACATATAACTTTCTAAAAAATAATATATAATTGCTATCACCACTTGTGTGATCATGATGTATATGAATTACCAATTTGTAAATTGAAAATAACCAACCACTACCAAAATCATAACAGAAAAAGTCAATAATTGATTGCTACCAAAAATAATTGTATAATTATAATTATATACGCATTCACACATCGTAACGTGAAAAGCATATAGATTGAGTGGACAATATTGAAATCATAAAATATTATGAAGGAATTATTTATTGTTTTGTCCCCTAGAATGTGGTTGAGACAAAAGTTAGGAGCAGGTGAAAAAGCTTATGCATTTGATCATATATAACGCCTTTATAATTCTTCTCTATTTATATATTTTTTCAACAATAATTTTTATATATGTTTTGCTATATCATTTTAAAAGAAAAAGGAAAACTTAAGTTCATTTAATTTTCCAAAAGAAAATAGGAAAATCTCCCTCAGGGCCCAAATTACCAACATATTGTCAAAAAATGCCTAAAGAAAAGTCACATGTCAAAAAAGGCTTAGGGGCTTTTTGGGTATTATTTCAGAAACGTTAATAACTCTATCAGTAACACATTAACAACTAAATCAGTACATATTAACAACTATAGTACATGTTAACAATTAGGGCCTTTTCTGACATGTGACTTTTCTTTAGACCTTTTTTTACAATATATTGGTTACTTGGGCCCTGAGGGGAATTTTCCCAAAGAAAATTCCTTATACTTTGAAATCTCAGCTATAGATTTTTTTACTGTCTTCAACTTGATAGAAGACCATTCCGTTGTTTGTGTATGTGGAGAATATTTATGGATAGAAAAACCTATGGAGAAAAAACTTCACAAGTAACAAATAAATTATAATAAATAAGCTAATAAAGGTTAGTTCCATTGGCAGGGACTTAACTCATAACCTATAAGGTTATGAATTTAAATCCCACTGTCGCTTCACATATCGCATTCAGAAACCCAACTGTTTTGTTTTTTCTTCGAAAAATGGAAAAAAGAAAGAACTTCGAAATATCTAGTTATAATGCCTTAAAATATCTAATTCTTCATGTATTCATTCATTCATTTATTTATTTTTGTTTCACAATTTTGTTATAAAAGAAAGGGGAAAACTTATTAATTGAATTCTGTTATGGACTCAAATAATGAGCCTGGCAGACGAAGGCCCAATAGGAGTGCCTCTGGCGGGAAACCTCCCATGAAACAGGTAACTTGCCATTCCTCTCTGACTGTGCCGAGAATCCATCAATCATGCAGGATATGGAGGGCGCACGATCAGGACGTGGAAGAGGCACGATGACAGTGGAAGGACTCAGGGTAAGGAGAATGAAACCCTAGGTAATCTCTATATATAGGAAGTTGCCTCCCAGGTATGTTCTCCATGTTGAACAATACATTCTTTACCATTCAGTCCCACTGTGCACACACACCACCCTCAGGCGAATAGCCAACCCCGTGTAGCACAGTGATCCATTAGCAACCACTGCTATCTCCTCCATAGATACCAGTGGGCGCTATATCCGATCCAATATCAATCATACCTAGCCCATTGAGGCTAGACATCTATGTTCTATTATAGAACATTGGCGCCAACCGTGGGGAAATCAAAAACTCGATTCCCAAAATCATAAAAGCTACCTGTAACCACTGAGTATGGCTGCAAGCACTAGGAGTCGCACTAATGTGCAACGACCGCCGCTGCCGCCGCCAGACGAACCATAGCTACCTTCAAACCCAGGGTAGTTGTCCCAGCACTCGAATTCGGTAGACCCAGAGCGAGATCACGGGAAAATACCGACTGAGATCGAAACCGAGGACACCGCCCATTCAGATGGAACATCCCGACATACGCTTGCTGCATAATACTATAGGATCGTTGATCCGGCATATGGACGGCATGGAATACCGGCATGAGCTGCAAAAAGACGAGAACGCTCGGATCATTCGAGAAGAATTGGAGCGTTAGAATGCAATGTGGTGGCAGGAAGAGCGAAAAAAGATGCAGCAAAGTTTAAAGGAACAGCACGAAGCAAAAGGAAAACAAGTCCGGATTGAGGGGCAGGATGGCGAGGGTTCAAACCAGATTGCCGGCTCGGACTCTGTGCGGGTCAAACGAGATGAACATCAGAAAAAGAAATCGGTCATCGTAGGTCAGGAAGGAGACCAGGAGAAGGAAGCCAGCCACAAGATCCCACACGAAACAACCAAGAGTGCGGACACAGAGGCCAGAAAGGTAAACACTCCGGTGGTTTCCCAAGCCGACTTGAGGGGGCATGAGGAAAAACGGCCTCCCAAGGACCAGATCGTTAAAGAAGGACAGACCACATCCCCGCCTCTCAATAAAGTATCAGTTCAGGCGGGAGGGGCGGATGAAGACCGAGTCCTAGGTCAGTTCACTGACAAAGTTATGACTGCGATGTACCCCAAGGGCTTAAATTCAAGGGAATTACCGAAATATGACGGAACCTAGGACCCCTTGATACATTTAAACAACTTTAAAATGGAGATTATGGTCAAGGGGATAAAGGGGGACGTTGTACCTCGTTTATTTGCTGGAATGTTCAGGGGAGCTGCGCAGTTGTGGTTTCATTCTTTACCATATCTGTCCATTCCAAACATGAAGACGCTTGGGCGAAGTTTTTGCTAAATTTTGCAACCAGCAGGCGGCAGCCTAAAACTGAGTTCCAACTCGCTCAAGTTAAGCAAGGACCAGGAGAAGCTCGAGCAAGTACCGGATCGCTTCAATAATATAGCGTTGCGAATTCCGGGTGAAGGAGGACGTACACCTGCATTGCATCATAGCCGGTTTGGATGTATCATCCCGGTTAAAGAAGTCTATTATGAAACGACGGCCCACAACCTTGGCTGACTTTCATGATAGGTCACAACAATATCTAGACTTGGAGCAGATGGAAAGGGCGGGAAATGCCATGAAAGAAAGGGCTAAGAGCCCACCGCACCGAGAAAGAGAGAGTCAGGAAGCATACAAGAGAACACCTCGTGGCCGGGATATCGGTGGTAAAACCCGGGATTCTAAGTATGAAAAATACACCCCGTTGAAGGTCTCCCAGGCCAAGTTGTGGAAGGAAGTGTGCGCGACCGAAATGAGGAAGGTAGAAAGACCTCGACCCCTCGGTAGAAGAGCTACTGCTGATAAAACTCGGTTTTGTGAATTCCACGATCAACATGGTCACACAACCGAACAATGTTGGGATCTGAAGAATGCGGTCGAGAAATTCGTCCATGAAGGGAAGCTCCAAAAATATGTAATCCAGACCCAAGGAAAGTAGGGAAACAAGAGGCAGGGTGAAGGCCGTAGTAAGAGCCCGCCATCCGAAAAGAGAAGAAGGGAGTAGAAAAAGAAACCCGAAGACAGCGATGAAGATTTCCCCGAGGCCAAGTACGACTGCAATGTAATTAGCGGAGGCTTTGGTGGCGGAGGAGATTCGACAAGCCAACGGTGGAAATACCTCAGGGAGGTACTGTCAATAAGGGATACCCCAAAATTTAAGGAGGACTTAAATAAACCCAAGTCTCCTATGCTATGTTTCACCGACAAGGACTTGGAGGACGTTGCCCCCGGGCACCGTGACGGGTTGGTGATCACGGGAACCTTGGTCAATTGCCGGGTAAAGAAAATCTTTGTGGACAACGGAAGCGTCGTGGACATCATACTCTGGGATGAGTTCAAACGGATGAACTTCGACTCCGATGTTTTGAAACCGTGCAAGACCACTTTAATCGGATTCAATGGGCAGGATACTCGTCCGAAGGGTTATGTTGACCTCAAACTGACCTTGGGTGACGAGCATGCTTTCAAGTCAGAAAGAGTCTGATTTGTTGTGTCAGACTTCCCCTCTTCATATAACATAATCCTGGGTCGTCCAACGATTCACAATTGGGATATGTTGGTGTCATCCAAGCATCAAAAGCTCAAGATGATCAGTAAGAAGAACAAGGTTGTTACCGTGAAGGGAGACTAAAAAGAATCTCGCCAGTGTTATTTCAACACGGTCAAGAATGATCCAACCCGGTTAACACGCCCTGAAGCACGTTCTGAAGGAAAAGCGGTGAACCTAGTAGAGTTGGACCTGCGTGAGGAGGAAAAGATGAAGAAAACCGAACCAAATGGAGAATTAGAAGATTTTCTCCTTGGATCAGAGCCCGGCCAAATCACTAAAATAGGCAAGGCATTGGATCCCAAGGTACGAGAGGAACTCGAGGAATTCCTCAGGAACAATAGGGATGTGTTTGCTTGGCATCCATCTGAGATACCCGGGATCGACCCAGATTTCTGTTGTCATCAACTGGCGATTCGACCGGGGTCAACCCCGGTATCCCAGAAGAAGAGGAAGCTCGGGGAGGACAGGCGGAAAGCTTTGGAAGCGCATGTGGCAGAGTTATTAGAAGCCGGTTTCATTCGGGAAATACAATACACCACGTGGCTATCAAATGTTGTTCTCGTGAAGAAACCTAAAAGAAAGTGGAGGGTTTGCACAGACTACAAGGATCTAAATAAAGTATGTTCAAAAGACTCCTTCCCAATGCCCAATATTGACCAACTGGTTGATAGCTCTTCCGGTTTTCGACTACTATCGTTCATGGATGCATACTCTGGATATAATTAGATCGCAATTCACCCGGAGGATCAGGCGAAGACGGCATTCATCACCGAGAAGGCAAATTACTGCTACACGTGATGCCTTTCGGGTTGAAAAATGCAGGAGCAACGTATCAAAGAATGATGAACCGGGTCTTTGAAGATCATCTAGGCCAGAACGTGGAAGTATACATTGACGACATGATCGTCAAATCTTTGAGCGAAGTCAATCATATTGAGGATTTACGACAGACATTTGATAAATTGAGGAGGTATAGAATCCGCCTCAACCCGGCAAAGTGTGCATTTGGAGTACCTGCGGGGAAATTCCTTGGGTTCCTGCTGACGAACAGAGGTATAGAGGTGAACCCCGAAAAATTCCAAGCCGTATTAGACATGGAGGCCCCTCGTAACAAAAAGGAAGTTCAGCAGCTGACTGGACGATTGGCTGCACTGACCCAATTCCTGCCGAAATCAGCAGAAAATTCTCTTCCTTTCTTCAAACTGCTAAAGAAGGAAGCGTTTGGCGGATGGAATGCGGAGTGTGAAACAACCTTTGAAAAAATTAAACAATGCTTATCTGCACCTCCGGTGTTGAGAAGACCCGAGACAGTAGAGAGCTTGATATTATACCTATCAGTGGGTAATGAAGCTGTGAGCGCCGTGTTGGTTAGGGAAACGGCGGAGGGCCAGAGCCCGGTATATTTTGTGAGTAAAGCCTTGCAAGGTTCAGAATTGCGTTACTAGAAAGTAGAAAAGATGGCGTTTGCATTACTTGTAGCAGCAAGGCAGCTTCGCCCATACTCTCAGAGTCATCCTATTGTCGTTCGCACCAATCAGCCTATCCGACAAATCCTCCACAAACCAGACCTAGCCGGACGGATGGTAAGTTGGGCCATTGAGCTATCAGAGTTTGATATCACTTATGAGGCTCGGCATACAATCAAGTCCCAGGCGTTGGCAGATTTTGTGATGGAGCTAACCCCGGTTAAAGGGGGAGACAACCAGGATGTTTGGAATTTGTTTGTAGACGGCTCGTCAAACATCAAAGGGAGCGGAGCAGGGATTATTGTTGAAAGCCCCGAAGGTATTTCGTTCGAATTATCTTTATGCTTTAATTTTTCAACTTCAAACAACCAGGCGGAGTACGAGGAATTGATAGCCGGTATGCTCCAAGCTAAGGAAAGTGGGGCTCGCAGAGTACATGTTTCCACTGATTCTCAGCTAGTAGCTTCTCAGATCAATGGAACCTACCAAGCTAAGGGACCCCTAATGATTAAATACCTGGGGAAGGTGAAGGAGATCATCACAGAGTTTGACGAGGTAGCCGTTGCACACATTCCAAGAGGAGACAATGTAAGGGCAGATGTCTTGTCAAAATTGGCAAGCACAAAGAGCCCCGGAAATCATCGTACTATTGTTCAACAAAACCTTCTGGAGCCAAGTTGTGTGATGGTCATTTCAGAGAGCGATGATTGGAGGAAGCCCATTGCGGATTATCTTGAAAGAGGAATCTTGCCGGACAAATCATTGGAAGCAAAAAAGCTCATGAGAACAGCAGTTTCATACACGCTCGTTAATGACCAATTGTATAGAAAAGGGTTGCATTCTCCTATGATGAAATGCCTCGCGGAAAATGAAGCTCACTATGTCCTTATGGAGATCCATGAAGGGATTAACGGCCATCACATGGGAGCTAAAGCTTTGGCTAGGAAGGCAGAGAGGGCTGGCTACTTTTGGCCCACTATGGCGGCAAATGCTAAGAATCATGTCCAAAGATGCGACAGCTGCCAGAAGCATGCTAACACCATAAAGGCACCACCCGCCGCACTTCAGGTAATCTCAGCGCCATGGCCATTTTTTAAGTGGGGAATGGATCTGCTGGGACCATTCAAACGGGCGGCCGGACAATTGCGGTGGCTCATTGTGGCGGTTGATTATTTCACAAAATGGATTGAGGTAGAACCTGTCGTTACGATCACATCAAGTAGGGTGCAAAAGTTCCTACAGAAGAGCATCATATCACGATTCGGCATTCCAGCCGAAATAGTTACAGACAACGGAACGCAGTTCATTAACAAAGGCTTCCAGAAGTTGGTAGCTGATTTTAATATTCAGCAGCACTTCGCATCTATGGAACACCCGCAATCCAATGGGCAAGCGGAGGCTGCTAACAAGATCATTGTAGATGGATTAAAGAAGCGGATGGAAGATGCTACGTCTAGCTGGGTGGACCAAATTCGGGCGGGTGAAAAAGACCAATTGCCTTATGTCCCGTTTAACTATAGTGGGGATATTGAACAAGTGTCACATAATTATCAATTAAATAAACCATATTTTGGGAAACGCCTTTCAAGCTAACTTATGGGTGTGAAGCCATGATCCCACAAAATTACGAGAGGGAAATGCATTTTGTCATGAAATTGGAGAATCATCTTGGCAAAGGGTCACAATTATACTTCAAAATGAAGAAGAGAACAAGAACGCGATCGCGGTTGAGTTAGATTTGAGGGTCGACGGCTCCTGAGATGAAGTTCGGATCGCGGAAACCTTTCAAGCTAACTTATGGGTGTGAAGCCATGATCCCTGGCCGAAATTGGAGAATCATCTTGGCAAAGGGTCACGGAAGAAGAGAACAGTAACGCGATCGCGGTTGAGTTAGATTTGACAGATGAAGTTCGGATCGCGGCGCACTGTCAGGATCTGGTAGCTAAGCAACTTATATCAACCCGATACAACAAAAAGGTCTGACCTCGGGGTTTCGACAAGGGGAGCCTCGTACTTCGGAGGGCGGACATTGGGAACAAAAATGCCGCAGAGGGAAAGCTGGCTCCCAACTGGGAAGGCCCATACCAGGTTACTGAAAGCCTCGGTAAAGGAGCACACAAGTTGGAGACACTGCAAAAGAAAGCCGTAAAGCGAACGTGGAATGCTGACAAGTTGAAGGCTTATTATAGCTGAAGCATACAACCCGGATATAGGCAGGCTTCATTAAAAACGCAAGGCAAGAATTTATTTGTGGGAAGCCAGCATGTTATTTCTTTTCTTGTTCTTGAATGGCGTTTTATAAACGCGAATAATTGAATAAAAGGATGGCTTAGCCCAGTTTCTACAAATGAGATCGTTGTCTGCCATTTGATATTAAAACATGTAGACACCAGGGTATTTAAAAATCCGGGTTCCAAAATCATGTACGATTAAAACGTGTAGAGGCCAGGATATTAAAAGTCCGGCTTCCAAAATCATGTAAGATTTAGACGTGAGGAACCCAGGGTAATTAACCCGGTTTCAAAAATCATGTCACAGTTAAACATGATGAATGCAGGATAATATGATCTGCCTTCATAAATCATGAAAATATTAAACATGTAGAAGCCAGGATATTAAATGTCCGGCTTCCAAAATCGTGTAAGATTTAGAAGTGAGGAACCCAGGGTAATTACCCCAGTTTCAAAAATCATGTCACACTTAAACATGACGAATGCAGGATAATACGATCTGCCTTCATAAATCATGGAAATATTAAACATGTAGAAGCCAGGATACTAAAAATCCGGCTTCCAAAATCATGTAAGATTTAGACGTGAGGAACTTAGGGTAATTAAATTCGGTTTCAAAAATCATGTCCCATCTAGACATATAAAGGGCAGGGTAATGAAACCCGTCCTTTTGAAATCATGTCACAATTAAACATGATAAATTCAGGACAATAAGATCCGCTTTCAGAAATCATGTAATTATGAAACATGTAGAAGACAGGGGGATGAAATCCGTCTTCCAAAATCATGTAGAACGTGAATGTGTAGGAGCCGAGATAGAGAAATCTGGCATCCACAGGCACGTAGGGGTCAAACATGATGAATCTAGGGAAATTATACCCGGTTTCGAAAGTCATGTCCCGGTCAAGCACGTAAGGGGTAGGGTAATGCAACCCATCCTCCAACATCTCATACGAGGCACGGTATGTTTGAATTCTGAGCAACGAAGCTCGTCTTCCAACATCGCGCTGCACATACTCGTTAATGATAACGAACTTGCTTGTTAAAAATCATTTAACAGACGAGCAGGTTTGGACTCATGACGATAAAATTAAAATACGCAGCTCAATGCCACGATCCTGGAAAAGAGAAAAGGCGTATATATCTACGCAAGCAACAACTTACATGAAAAAGTTATGGCCTACGGCCAGGAACATACAGCTTTGGAATTCATAGAAAAAGCCTTTCAGCAAACACAAAGCAAATATAGCTATCTAAAGCTGCGATTGCGTCTTAGTGGCCGATGGAGAAGGTAATTCATCCTCACTTTCCTCAGCCCCAGCTTCCCTTTATTACTAACATAAGCCTCAAGGTGCAATCCGGCCATGTTGAGAGTAATATCGGGATTCAGAACCCGAATTTGGTCAACAGCGTTCTGAAAGGATAGTCTCGCGGCTTGCCCATATTTCACAAGCTTGGATTTGGCAGCAATAAGCTCCGCATCCTTCTCTTTAAATACGCCGCTCAAATGATTATTATCCGAGGTCATCCTCTGCATTAGTAGCACATCCTCCTGGCGAAGACCCTCAAGACGACCCAGCTCGCCAGCCGCGGTTAGCTCAGTCTGCTTTGCTTCCAACCTGATTTCAACCGCGGTAACCTCATCAACCGCCACCTCAAGCTTCCCGTTGGAAGTAACCAGCTCTTTATGAACCCTCTCCATCTCGATCTTAGAGGCCTGCAACTCCCTCTGAGCTTGGTTCCTCTCCTCTATAACCTTCGTCAACTCGGCGTCACCTTTCAAGGCATCAAGCTCAGCCTTAAGGTCAGTCCTCTCCTTCATCACTCCTTCAAGAATGCCAGCTAGCTCGGAAAGTCGTTTGGTCTTATCATTCAGAGATTTTGACCGCATGGCACACTGGATTCTAAGGGCGGCATAAGGCCTTATCAAGGAGGCAGTCTGGAAGGCGTGTAGCTCCATGTCGGCCGATGAAGTTTTTCTTTCTTGGTGGGTCGCGAGGGAGAGTAAAGGGCAAAGCAAAGCACGAGTAAGATCCCTAAGCGCCTGGGTCACCCCATCTGACCAGAGAACCCCTCCAGACATGGTCTCATGGTTGAGAGGTATAGAGAAGATGGATGGGCTTGAGGGAGTTGGCGATGCAGGGGCTGCAGGCATAACAGACGGATCCTCAGCGATCTGTGGATCCTCAGCAACTTGCTTACCTTTGGATTTCCTCGCCCGCTTCTCTCCGCGCTTTGATCCGTCTTTAGGGGCGGAGCGCTTGCGAGGAGCCTTAGTAGGGGCAGCCACCTCCGGGAAAATAGGTCGGCTTCCCACAGTGGGATCAGCTGCAAGAGCAGGAGTTTCAACTCCCTCAGAATTTACAGGGACTTCTCCAAACAGACCGAGGAACTCAGGCTTTCCCATTTGTGGTCCTACACACAAAAACAAAAACAAAGAAAGAAGGTCAATGCTATGTAATGAAAACAATGGCTAATGGAACATTCATGACCATAGAAACATGTAAAGCGTTAATCCCGCACCCTTTGGGGCCCGTCGTCGAACTAAACGGGTGGGAATATGGTCAGCAGGGTCCATCAGAGACTTAAGTGTACTGGAGAGCTTTGTAAGCTTCACCACGGCCGCTTCCTCGCGTTCAGTAAGACTGGTCAGAGAAAAGTCTACAGTTTTGAAGTTATGGTGGGTGTTCGTCCAATACAAAGGAAACTTGCCTTCGAGTTCCCCAGAAGTGGCCTTCTTGAGAAACCACGGGTATTGGAAAGGGTGGGCTACCACTTTAACGAAGGCGGATTTGAAGTTCTTCCAGGATTCGCTAAAAGGACGAAAGAGTATGTGCTCACTTCGTCCACGAAGGGATGTCCATCCAAAATATGTTGTTCCAGGTGCACGGAACCCACCCAGCTCCAAAGGGGAGTAGAAGCTCATAAACACCGACACGGTGTAGCCGATGTCCAATTCCCGGCATAGATTCTCAAAAGAAATGGCAAAGGCCCAGCCATGGGGATGAAGTTGCGTGGGAGCTAGTTGCAGGTGGTTCAGAAGGTAGATTTGAAACTCGGACAAGGGAAACCTTACACCGAGTTGGACAAAAACATCTCGGTAAAAGTAGAAGAAATGGGGTTCGTGAGGTTGGCTTTTCCGTGGTCGGACGATGGCAACAGAGTCATTATCCATAGGAAGCCTTATTGAATACCCTTCCCTATCTCTCACGCCAAGCGAGGGAAAATCCTTGTCGGTCAGGGTGTTTTTTACCTCGGTCACTTTGAAGTGAACAACTTTCTTCGGGGAGTCTGGATTCCGGACAGAACCAGACGAACTACACTCGTCTGCCGTAGGCGAAGACTGCAACTGAGAAGAGGATGCTATCTAAACCTAGAATGCAAAGGAAGGGCAAAATTAGAAAATAAGTCACATTCCTGGGTTTGCATTCATTTCGGGGCAAGCAACGTTAAAGGTTGGCCCAAACCCACTTCACCTTTCTGGGAACGGCATTGGTAGGGGGAGGATTATGGTGTCAACAATAACCTAAGGCCGGAAAAATTTTTGGGTTGGGATGTGAAACGGTCATTTTTGGGCAACCAAAATGAAAATCTGTTTTGATCTACTGAAGATAGAAGAAAACGATGAGTTCAGCAAGGTGGTAGGGGGTGAGAATCACTCGTTTAAACCAGAAAAACCAGAAACTCAACGAAGTATTCTTTAAGTAACGACGCAAAGTCCAGAAAAATCCTTCAGATACTAGACAAGTACGAATACCAAAAAGGATATGGAAATCAAAAGAGCCATAGTCATACCTGGTAAAGGAGTTCGACGAAAATGGGGCAAATGAAGCAGATTATCACGGAAGTTCTTGCAGAGAATGCAGGCAAAGTGTGTGGTACGTAAAAAGTGCCCACAGAAAGAAGAAAGAGGAAATATATAGGTTCTGGAATTCAAAGAGTTTGAAAGGAATTTTTGAATTCAGAACGGCAGGGGCAGTTATATCCACGCGCGTGAAATGTTAAGGCCAAATCCCAGAAGTGGCAATGATGTTTTCTCTGAAATAACGCAAACATTAATTGCGCGTAGATTCCAAACGCCTATCGGAAGCCGCCCAGGCCTGGAGGCACAGCGATACGCTACAACGTGTCAGCCTAGCAAGAAGGGATACATCCTTTCATATTCGGCCAAGGTACATATTATTTTCCTAACATTTCCTGATGATAATCTGATTGGGATGATACATCAAAATATTTGGTTGTGAGGAGAATTTAGTCCAAACACTAAATGGTCACAACTGGATTTATCCAACGCGGTCAACTCGGTATGGTTCACCACGGTCATAACCAGGAAGATATGGTGCGAAGGAATCAGGTGTTTATCCAACGTGGTCGACTCGGTACAGTTCATCACGGTCATAACCGGGGTTATTTGGAGCGAATGGAACGGATTTTCCTAATTTTACTGCGGGTACATGCGCAATGTCAGAGTAAATGACTAACTCGATGACTAAAACAGCCCAACTCGGTTGACAGAAGAAATAAGGAAAATTGACATCGGCATATATTCAATCTGAATCAAGACATGAGCAAAACACAGAAGCAAGCTTTGTATTGATATCTGATCAGGTTACATAGTGCTTTTACAAGGAAATAAACTACCATACACGCTTACAAAGGTGGTTGAAGGATCAAAGTACAGAAAGTAAGGCTACATTCTTAAACCTTATTTCTGGATCCCCTAAATACAACCAGAAACCTCCCACAAAGTTGGGGAGACCTGGAGACGAAGGTCGAGCAACTATCCAGCGACTACATCATATTGTTGAAGGTACTCGTTGGATATGCTGGAGTCCTTAGAGAAGTTTAGACAAGTCCAGGAAGACTGGCAAACATGTCTCGGGACTCCCATGGTGGATGAAGAAGCTCAGCGGCAAGACTAGAAGATGCTCAGATAAAAGCCTGAACCTCTTCCCAAAATCCCATACGAAGTCGAACTAGACATGAAGACTGACAAATACATCTGGGATCCCAGGCATCCACCACGCGACGTGCTTGAAGACTAGCAAATACATCTGAGGCAGGGCCACAAGGCCAAACAGGACTTTTCTTCTTTCGAAATCGCGTTCTCCATCCCCGCATGGAAGCTGGCCACCGGATGATGGAGTTTGAAACTCTCACTAGGGGGCTCATCAGACTTTCAAGAATATTTATCAAGGAAGGAAAGGGAAAGCAGACCAATGGCGTAAGAGGATTAGAGGCGATGAAAGAATTTATAGGCCAAGCGGATTGCAAGGGCCACGCCACAGTAAGTGAGGTTTTGATGGAAATGACGTTGCAGGTTTCCAAGAAAGAAATCATAACTGCTGTTGAAAAGCGTGAGCGGATGGCAAGGGCTGCTGAAAAATGGCGGTGCAGAGTTCCAAGAAAAGAAATGATAATCTCGCGTGAACGTTATTTACGCTCAAAACCAAGGAACGCCAAGAAATGATGGTGTGACGTCAGATAAGTGAGGTGAACGATCATCCAGTCACCACATACCACGTGTCTCCATTTCACCAAAGATTGGGGGCAATAGGCGGATAGGAAATTCAAAACGACAAAACTCAATGTAGTCCGGGTAAGACAATCTCAGGTGTTATAAAGACACCGGGGTGGTTATTTTCAACCCGGTTCGACGAAGTATGGAAAACGGCAAACGATTGAACCAATTAAGTCACAAAAAGTAATGACGTGTTTGTTACAAAGACGGCTGGGCGTTACAGTAAAAAGGCAAGTCGGGAACTAGTTCTTGAGAACCCGGTAAAAAGGCAAGTCGGGAGCTAGTTCTTGAAACTTAGTCAATACTGAGATATACACAGAAGGAAGAGCCCGAGATAGAAGAATATCAGCAGCTCAGAAACCCGAACTCCTGAGCTTGGGGGGCAACTGTTATGGACTCAAATAATGGGTTTGGCAGACGAAGGCCCAATAGGAGTGCCTCTGGCGAGAAACCTCCCATGAAACAGGTAAGTAGTGGGAGGGCTTTAAGCCACTTAAAGTCAGAAAAAAAAAACAGAAATAGTAAGTAGTGGAAAAAAAGTCTGATAAGGAGCGTTTGGATGATGCGTTGTGTCCACTGAACTTATTAAAAAAGCCTCAACACTGCTGGGCTTTTAGGCTATGTTTGGGAGTTCCATTTTGGAGGGAAAGGAAAGGGAAGGGAGGGTTTTGGTAGTCCCTTCCCTTGTTTGCAAGTTTTAAAAATATGAGGGGAGGGAATCAGGGATTTTTACAAATCCCCCAAAACCTTCATTCTTCACAAAAATAAAGTTTCCCCAATATGGGGGGTTTTAAGAGGGGAAATAGAATAATTACTTTATTACCCTTATTCACCACCACCACCACCACCACCACCCCACTACAAGCACTGCCGCCACCGCCACCGCCACCACCACCACCACCCTGCCACCGCCACCGCCGCCACCGCTACCACCACCCCACCACCGCCACCACTCCACCACCGCCACCACCACCACCACCACATAAATAATTTTTTGAATATAAAAATTACATAAATAATTTTTTAGAAAATTTAAATTTATTTGAAAAATATAAGAATTATAATAATTATTAAAGAAAAGGATAAAATGGTAAAAATAACTCATTAATCCTCCATCTTCCTCCCTTAATTACTATTTTTTTAACTCCCAAACAAGAGAAGGAAATATCCTTCATTTCCCTTCCATTCCCTCCCCTCCATTCTCCTTGCATTCCTTTCTTTCCCCTTCCTTTCAAACTCCCAAACAAAGCCAAGGCTCCAAGGTGGAGCTTATCTTGTGACGCACCGAGCAAAAAGCTCATCTCCATTGCGCGCCTCACTCTGTGTCGTCGCATGCCTAAGTCGCGGAGAGGAAAAGCTCAGAGATTCCTCCCGAAGCAGGCTAATGGCGTTAACGCTGTCTCCTTCGGTAACCTGTGGAGGAGGCATAAGAACTCGAAATCCTTCAGCTTCCCTCACATTCCTTGCTGGTTCTTCAAGACCAAGGTCGCTTTCCTTGAATGTTTTCCCCAATTCCTCAGCCTCCTCTTGCTTTTCACTGCTTCACTCCTACTTCCTCTGCTCTTCTTCCTGTCTCTCTTTCCCCTCTTCTTTTTTCGGTAATTATGCTTACGCTCCCTTCTTTTTCCGCTGATTGTAATTGTTTCCGAATCTTACTGTGATTTGTGCTGAAATTTGTTTACATAGTTCGGTTTAATTGAAATTTCGAAGTTTTATAGCAATTTTGGAGTGGGCTTGCTGTGTTGATTGGGGGAGATTTAAAAATTAAACTGAACAGAGGTTCATACGCGAGGGGCATTAGGAAAATGGTGGTTTTTTCACTCTAATTTATCATTGTAACTATTTTTGAGATGTTTTGTGAGTGATAATAGAAGTAATTAGACAAAACGAAGAGAACGGAGCAGATTTAATCTTTCTCTGAACATTTACTCTGTTATTACAATGTTAACTGAATAATTCTTGTTCTATCTCTGAGGTAGATATCAATGAAGTATATATTCTCAATAGTGAGAAAATGTTGTGCAGAACTTTGTTTGATTTTCATATTTTCTTGAGTAAATACCTTTCTAGTCCTTAAAAAAACACGGACCCCAATTGGTCCTTGACAAAAAAAAAAAAAATCTTTTTTAGTCTATAGAAAGGATAAATAAGGGTTGATTTGTGGACATTTTGGTCTCTCACAAATTTCCAAAATGTTCTTTTTAGTCCCATAAAAAAGACGAATAAGGGTCGGTTTTTTTGTCATAGACCAAAATGGGGTCCGTGTTTTTTGTCAGGGACCAGAAAGAAAAAGTATTTACTCTATTTTCTTCCTTTTGGCATTCTTATTTGTGTATAATTTCAGGAAATATGTAAGAAAAAGCTTTCTTCAGAGTTAGGTTGACTTTCTCGGAGTTGATTTTCAATTTTAAGGTTTATCACTGGGTCTGGATTTAAAACCTAATGTTGGTACTAGAAGGCGAAATGGTGGCAGACTAGTTGTTACAATTGGCAAAGCTGCTCTTTCTTTCCCCCTTGAACTATTGGTTTCTGTAATCTCTATATTTAAAAATTTTTAATCTTATGATCGACTGATCTTGTTAATTCCATGTCAGTTCCAAGGATGATTGCCATTGATCACCCTTATTGAAATGAAGAAGTCAGTCACTTTAGGCAATTAGTCATGCATGTATGATGTTCCTCATTTTTGCTATATTGGCCTTGTAATCATTGGCCTTTACAATGTTTGCTATATTGTATTATTTATATGCATTTTATTTTATAACTAATTTTATCCATTAAATATTATTTAATTAAGGAATTTATTGTTTATTAATTTTTTTTAATAATCATTTAATTTTTTTCAAATTAAAATTATTATTATCTCAATATATACAACTAATATGTATTTATAATATTCAATATGATTCATGCCTTTTTTAGTTATTTTCCATTTCAACTAACTTTTCAAATAATAATCTAAACACTCATCATTTTAGAAAAAAGTTACTTCTGCAAAAGACAAACGGGCAATCCAAATACAAATCACATTTATAACCTAACTTTTTTCCTATTGGGCTTTTACAAAAATCGCCGATTTGGACGAACCATATGTCGTTGGAAAGAGGACGGAAAGACGAACAAAATGGTAGGTGGAACGACACCATACGATCCCACACGCGCCTCCACGCGCCTACGAAAGTGAATGAGAGTGGGCGTCACGCGCCAGCAAAGGAGACGCGCGTGATGGCGCGTGGACCACCCTTTATGGGTGGTTCCGGCGGCCGTGTGGTCGTCTCTCCGTGGCGGTCCTTCCCCTGGAGTTTCGTGCTGAGATGACTTCGGCTGACGGCGTGGCAGAAGTGAAGGCTAGGGTTCCTCTTTTGTGTTCTAGGGTTTCTAGCCAGGAATTGGGTCTTTGGGCTTTTGGGCCCATGAATACCCTAAAGAGGCTTGAGACAGATACTATGGGCTGGACGAAAGAGTAATTCCAAAGTTGTAATTTTTATTTTATTTTTTTTAAATAGGAAAGCCATGGATTAAAGTTATTTTTTTTTAATTATTAATGATTTTCTTTATTGAATTGTATGAATTATATGAGCGATTAACATGATGTTTGAAATAACATGCCATATAGAATAGGAAGATGCCATATTGTTGCATAATCACATGTCGGAAATTTCCTAAGAAAATGTATTTTTAGAGTAATTTATGTTATTTAAAATGGTCAAGTGAGAAGTCACACTCGCCAATCTCTACTAGATTTTAGATACTGTTGTTACTCAAAATTGAACAAATTCTTGGAAATTGAAAATTCTAAATTTTAAAATATTGAATGGGTGAAGGTTTTAAATTAATCATTTAATTTTAAAACCTACGGGCCCCAATTGTGGGTTTATTAGTGAAATGGTTATCGCCGAAGCCCCATGGATAAGGATAATCGGATTTCGCTAGATTAAACCCCAATACTTTCACAATTTTAGTAAAGTTTTGCACGGCCCATCGTCGGCAACACTTAGACACTAAAGATAATTTTGAAAGTAAACAATGGTTAATTACATTCAACTTTGGTGAAATTGTTAACCCTCCCATCGAGGCTCACGGCAATGGAACCGAAGGCCCAAAATAACAATATTAGTTTTACAAGTATCTTGCCCATCGTAAGCCTTGTAAAGATAACTAATGGATTGTTAAACGATAAACGAATAGTAGTTATTAGAATCTACTAGCGCTACATCTGTTTGTTGTTAATTATAGTTTGTAATTAGTGTGGTTTTTTCCTTAATTTCAGAAAAATGTCTTCATTCAATCCTTTAGCTACAATCTTGAGCCAAAAACCTATGGATGGTACAAACTACAAACAATGGAAAACTAATTTGGATATTGTTCTTCAATATGAAAAGCTCAACTTTGTT
The DNA here is from genome assembly GCA_025563575.1 of Acacia pycnantha. Classification (NCBI taxonomy): domain Eukaryota; kingdom Viridiplantae; phylum Streptophyta; class Magnoliopsida; order Fabales; family Fabaceae; genus Acacia; species Acacia pycnantha. The sequence goes on along the minus strand of JAMWYP010000578.1, from coordinate 99,330 downwards.
CTAACTACCCCTATGCCAGCGCAGCCTGCTGAAAATGCGTCTGATGCAATTCGGACTCGTTTTCAGCAGGAGAAGGAAAGATGGGAGAAGGCGAATGTGTCAGTTCGCTGCTATATTTTGGCCAATCTCGCCAGTCACCTTCAGAGAGTCTTGAGCAGATCTCTAGTCAAGCGGGAAGTGCATTGTTTGTTGGTGAAAGTTCAGAAACCTAGGGGAAACCCAAGGGAAAGAACAAGAACAAGAAAAAGAAGAAATCGGGTATTCCGAGTTGCCAAAGCAGTTGCAATGAAAGCGGCCGAAAGGCAAGTGCTTCAAGTGCGGACAGACAGAACATTGGAAGAAAAATTGCCCACGTTTGAATAAACCAGGTATGGGTAATTTACATGTGATTGAGGCTTGTTTAGTGGAGAATCACGATGAAAAATGGATCGTTGATTCAGAGCCACTAACCATGTTTGTTACTCTTTGCGGTGGTTCAAACATAGCTTGCACTGTAAGTAAAGGACAAAGAGATTTGAAGCTTGGGCGGGAACTTGTCTGCAACGGCGATGAGACAAGTTGTTTTATCTTTTGATAATTGCAGAACTTTGGTTTTAGAAAATGTTTATTTATTCCAGATTTTAAGAGGAATTTAATTTACATTAATTGTTTGTATAAACATGGTTTGACATTCGATTTGATTCCTCGAGTTTCAATAAGAAGTTCATCTTCTTTTATTTGTTACAGTGTAAAGTTTAATGGTCTTTATTTCCTTAATGCTGTTCCCTGTGAAGTTAATCATGTTGAATTAAGAGATGTTGAGCATATTAATTCATCAAAGAAAAGAAAAGTTCCAATGAAACTTATCTTTGGCATTTGAGATTGGGTCATATTAACTCTAACAGGATACAAGTTTTGGCCAAAAGTGGGATTTTAAAATCCCTGAACTTTGAACCGATACCAGTATGTGAATCTTGTTTAGAGGGTAAAATGACCAAGAGATCTTTCAAGGCCAAGGGAAACGTGCACTTCAATGGAATTGGTACATACTGATGTATGTGGACCAATAAATGTCCAAGCCAGAGGTGGGTATCAGTATTTCATCACATTTACTGATGATTACTCTAGATTTGGACATGTGTACTTGATGCGTCATAAGTCTGAAGCTTTTGGAAAATTCCAAGAGTTCAAGGCTGAGGCAGAAAAGCATCTTAGTGTTCAAATCAAGACTCTTCGATCTGATCGAGGGGGTGAATACCTATCGGAGAGTTCGGGTCTTACGACAAAGAGGGGATAGTTTCACAATTATCTTCTCCAAGGACACCCAGTGAGAATGGAGTTGCTAAAAGGAGAAATAGAACCCTTTTAGAAATGACAAGATCTATGCTCGATTATTCATCTCTTTCTAATTCATTCAGGGATATGCCTTAGAAGCTGCTATGTATCTATTGAACTTAGCTCGAGTCCAAGTCGGTTTCAAAGACACCAATAGAATTGTGGAAAGGGTGTAAGCCCACCATGAACCATATTCGGATTTGGGGTGCTCCGGCACATGTCTTGCAACGAAACCGGATAAGATGGACTCGCGTACTGAAGTATGCATGTTTATAGGCTATCCTAAAGGAACCAGAGGTTGGTTGTTTTATAGTCCAAAAGAAAATAAGGTCATAGTGAGCACTCACGCGACTTTCTTAGAGGAGGACTATATGGCAAATTATAAGCCAAGGAGTAAGATTATTCTTGATGAGCTAGTCTCAGATCAAGTTTCACCTCAACCTCAGGCGGTTCCGGCTTTTATTCTGTGTTTGTTCAAAGAGGAGAAAATATACTGAACATACACGGGAACCGAGAGACACGTACAGTTCAAGTACCAGAAGTTCGGCATGATGATGAAGAACAAAATCATGAATTAGTTAATCCACTTAATGAAGGTCCACATCTAGAAATTGTTAACCCACATAATATGGACCCCTGTAGATGCACAACATCAAGTGCGACAAAGTCGTAGTGGGAGATTGATTCGTAAACCTCGCAAGATATCTCTTGTTGGGTGAGTCAAATCGGGATGTCATCATTGATGAAGATGATGATCCCACGAGTTATGACGAAGCACTAGGAGATGTTGATGCTCGGGAATGGCTTGAGGCTATGAATCGTGAAATGGATTCTATGAATTCTAACTCCGAGTTTGGTCTCTTGTAGATACACCTAAAGGGGTAAGACCCATTGGGTGTAAGTGGATTTACAAGAGAAAGAGAGGATCGGACGGGAAGGTTGAAACCTTCAAAGCTAGATTGGTGGCGAAAGGGTACTCGCAAAAGAATGTGTAGATTATGACGAAACCTTTTCGCGGTTGCCATGCTCAAGTCCATCCGGATTCTCTTAGTCATTGCAAGCAAATCTTGATTATGAGATTTGGCAAATGGATGTCAAAAGCTTTTCTAAATGGAAATTAGGAAGAGGAGATCTATATGCAGCAACCAAAAGGGTTTATAGCCAAAGGGCAAGAAGAAATGGTATGCAAGTTGCAAAGGTCCATTTATGGACTTAAGCAAGCATCCAGATCATGGAACATCGATTTGATCAAGCCATTGAGTCTTATGGTTTTGAGAAAAGTCCGATGAGCCGTGTGTGTATAAAAGGATCCAAGGTAATGCGGTATCTTTTACGGTACTTTATGTGGATGATATACTCCTTATCGGAAATGATACAGAGGTATTGTTAGGCATAAAAACTGGCCGAGCAAGCATTTTGATATGAAGGACACGGGGAAGCCAATTATATTCTTGGTATTAAGCTCTTGCGAGACCGGAAGAATAGGGTTTTGGCATTATCCCAGGCTAAATATATCGACAAAATACTTGCCAGGTTTAGCATGGAGAATTCCAATAGGGGATTATACCCTTCGGGCATGGGATTCATCTCTAAAGAGCAATTTTCTAAAACTCCCGAGAAGAGAGAACGCATGAGTAGGATACCTTATGCTTCGGCGGTAGGTAGTCTCATGTATGCTATGCTTTGTACCGGACCGGATATATGCTATGCGGTGGGAGTAGTAAGCCGGTACCAATCGATCCAGAGAGGAACACTGGTAGCGGTTAAACATATACTCAAGTACCTACGGAGAACGAGAGATTATATGTTGGTTTATTCTAGTGGGAGTCTTGAAACCGTTGGTTATACGGACTCAGATTTCCAAGGAGATATTGACTCAAGTAAGTCCACCTCGGGATATGTGTACACCCTTAATGGCGGTGCCATTTGTTGGGAAGTGTAGAACAATCATGTGTGGCTGACTCTGCCACAGAGGCTGAGTATGTAGCTGCTACTGAGGTAGCAAAGATAGCATCAGACGAGAACCTTGCTGACCCTTTTGCTAAGAGTTTGCCTGAACGTGCGTTCGAGAGACATGTTTCATCTATGGGTCTTAGGAGGATTCCAGATTTGCTATAGCTTTAGGTAGTTGTTATTTTACTTTGTTATTTTGTGTTCTTTAAGCAAGACATTATGACATTGTAATTTTTTTCTGAATGTTAATAAATGAGATCTGTTTTCATTTATTTCGCACACTATTTACAAACTCGAAGGTCCGGATCAATTGTGGAGTATATGATCATATGGATACGTTCATAGAGGACATGGTCATAGGTTCTCACAATTGATGAATAGGTTCATGACTATTAAATTAAGTTGGGCACTTTATTTAGGTGCAATATTTTATGAAATGGTTTTGTCCGAATCATTATAAAATATTGGTGTGAGTTAATACTTACATTGAATGGATCAAGGAGAGATTTGATTAAGGTTGTTTTTTCGTCATAAGGAATCAAATCTCCATTAACTATAGTCATGTAGTTGCTCTTAATCCTGAGTTTATTTTAAATAGGTAGTCGAATAGTTCTCATTTTTTGATTTACCAACGGGTGAGGTTTGATCTATATGACGGCCAATAACTCGGTATTTTGGGATTGAGACTATCTCGGTTATCGGTGTTTATGAGATAAACAACATGGAATTTATAGGAAATGTCCCCTTGATATGTTTCGGTACTTGGATATTGAAGACACGGGCGCGTGCATGTAATCCATTAGAGAAACTATCACATCAAGGGAATAAATAATTGATTGGGTTCGTGAAAACTAGTCAATCAAATTATAGACATTCTATAAAGGGGTAATGCATATTCGTGTTATAAGTGTCATTATTCTTGGAGTTCACATTCGGGCTTTTAGTGGAGTAGCACCGAACTAGATGATCTTCTCAGATTATCATGAGCCTTGATAAATGACAAATGGTAGATCCCAGTGCTAGCTCGAGATAAGGGATGGGGTATATTATCGATGATGATGGCTTATGAGCTACATGGTCTTGGGTTTACGAACTCAAGTTTGTACCTTAAAGAGCAAGTGGGAGATTGTTGGGTTAATGTGTTCTTTAGTCACTTAAGCCCAATCCCAAGCTTGTACCTTAAAGAGCAAGTGGGAGATTGTTGGGTTAATGTGCTATTTAGTCACTTAAGCCCAATCCCAAGCTTGTACCTTAAAGAGCAAGTGGGAGATTGTTGGGTTAATATGCTCTTTGGTCACTTAAGCCCAATAAGGCTTAAATGAGACTACAAGCCCAAGAACCCTATGGCCCATGTGCATTAGGGTTAGGTCTTGGATGTGGTAGTATATAAACATACTTTCTCCTCCTTGTGAAAGGCGAAAAACATAGGAGGCTTTCATCGAAACAAACCCTAGAGGCGGGCGTTCATCATCCGAACGGTTGCCCACACAACCATCTCATCCCCCTCGAGAATAGTCTGGAAGATCGATCATAGAGCGAGCTTGGACTGTTCGTGTGTTCTTGGAGAGTCTATCAGATCGCTGCATCCTTCAAGGTAATCAAAACGATGAAGGTTATACTTTTCCTCTATCGTGTCGGTAAGATTCGCTTAGCGTTTACGGTGGATTTCCTACAAAAATCAGATAGCTTTTAAATCATCACTCTCACTGTTGACCCAAACAAGCCCATTTATGAATAATATATTGAATGTGTCTTATAATTAACTCAAAATTTGAGAAGGTCAAGTACATAAAAATAAATTTTAAAAGTTTGTACATTCACATAGACTTAAAAGTCTAAGGGAATTTATTGTTAAGTTTGAAAAATTTGGAGTGTTATTTGTCTAGCCCAATTGCTGGAAAGTTTGTGTAATTTGTTTTAGGTTTATTGTTATTGCGAAATTAGTCTTTTTTATTTCCTCTAACAAAAAATATATTCTATTAATCCAAGCATATAAGAAGAAATATTTTTTGTTCGAATTTTCTTTTCTTTCCGTTTTCTCTCTTCTCTCCCAATTTTTTCTCCCCATTGTTCAAACAAATCATTAGGAAATACATATATGTAGTCAATAAAAACCTTTCCAAATCTTCTTCATATTCTATTTAAATTTAAATGTGTGTTTTGGATTAGTTTTTCAGAAATGATTTTAATGTGTACGAAGTAAGTATATGAAAAGAGTCTTGTCTTGATTAAGTAAAAGTGCCTCTAGAACCAATCAAATTCAAATATATATACACATATGCGTAGGCACGTGCGTACACATGTGACATGTGTGTGTATTGGTTCTCATAGTAGTCATTTGCATGGTAGTTAAAAACTCGTTTTATCATCTGCGATTTTACGTTTTTACGATTTTTTCATTAAAACGATTTTACTAATTTTCCAAACGTTTTTGTGTTTTTACGATTTTTTTACGTTTTTACTACGTTATGATTTTACGTTTTACGATTTTTCATTCTCCTTCCGTTTTCAGGTAAAATCTACGTTTTCACTACCATGGTCATTTGTTCTCTCCACTCCTTCGCTAATCCAATTCTCTCAACATTCTATATATATGCATGCCAATCACTCGATTAAACAAACATACTTGATAAAAGTTAAATTTTAATCATCAAAATATAATTGAAATAAGTCATAACCGTGTAAATCAATATTTTGGTTGTTTACTTTTGAATTCACAAAAGGGAAGAAATGTATGAGTTTGAAATTCTATTGGAAAAGTTAGGATTTTCTTTTGGCTTGAAAGGAAAAGTTAGGATGTGAAAATAAAACAGATATAACATGTAGTACGTGACACGTAATTTGAAAAATAAATCTACTAGTCATTATTTATAGAGTCTTAAATAACCTTTAACTTTTCTAAAAAGTGTAATAATAACCATAAATTATTGGGTTAAGATGCGATTCATTACTAGAAAATATTGAAAGGGTGACGGAATTTGTGAAGGAAAAAGACGAAAAAATATCTGCCACAACTTACGATAGAATAAAAATTCGGTCACAAATTTTAATAAATATCCGTCATTGCGATGGAGAAAAAAACCATTGCAAAAACGGGATTTTAGAAGGGATTTTGTGATAGAAAAAAGTGATAATTTGGGTCGGAATTCGCAAATGTGGGCCACATTTATTCACACTTGTTGGCGCCAGAAATTGAAATTTCAATGATTTTTCCCTCTCTTCTTCCCAGCGACAAATGACAATGGCGAAAACAAAAAAACAAAAAAAAAATCTTTGCCGCAGAAAACCCACGCCAATTCTTCCACCGCCATCTTCAAAGTCTTTAGCCTCTCGCAGGAGCTGTACAGTGAAGCTGATTACAGGTTATTCCTCTTTCATTTCTTCTAGAAAACTCTGAATTTGGACCTTTCTGCAATTGATTTATCAGCTACGTTCTTAGATCTGCAGATTCGGATCACTCGCTCACATCTCTAAACCTTCATGCCTAGCCTTCGTCTTCTTTTGTCACCTACTCGCCTTCAGCCTTCGTCAACCGTTGTCCTCTCTCGCCTGCTGTCTTAGTCTCCGACTCTGTCCTCCTCTTTCGTAGCTTCAGGCCTCATCTTCAATCTCCGTCTTCCTCTGTTGCTTTTAATCTCTGTTTTCAGCTAGGTCAGTTTCTTATTTGCATTTACATTTTCCTTTTCATTAATCCTATCGGTTTTGATTCTAGTCCTGCGGTCAATTTAGTCTGAGCCCCTTTTTTCTATCCATAAAACATAGACTCATCACAAATGGCTTTAGGATTAGCAAATTAATATTCATTTATCACAGCAAATTAAATTAATATTCATTTATCTTTGTTTGAGAACGAGCGTAAGAAACTTCCATATTTTTGCAGTGAAAGTAAAACACTATTATATTACTATTATTAAGATGATATTATTATTGCATTGTCTGGATTATGGATAAAAATTGAACTTAAAGCTTTAATCTTATGCCATATTGTTCATATTTGGCGGTTGCTTATCTTAATAATGTGCTTTTGCAGACTAGAAAAGATGCCACTCAAGTTGTTGCAAATTTGCAGAGGCAGCAAGTTCATTCTAAATTGATTGCATCTGATTATTTGGAGAAAAATTTGATTCCATCAAGAGTTCAACATTATTGTTTATATTTTGTTTTATTTATGTATAATTTGTTAGGTTTGCTACTGTATTTATTTCTTCATATAGACTTTTTTTTTTAAATACATTATTTAGTATTGTTTATTTCATAATATTTTTTTCTTTATTTGAGTGGTTACTGTGGAAGAACCCTAATAATCATAATATTTTTTTTTTCTTTATTTGAGTAGTTACTGTGGAAGAGCCCTAATAATTATTAATATTTTTTTTCTAATTCCTCAATTTGTGACGGATGACACAAAATCCGTTGCAAATTTGGTTTGCAGCAAGAGTTTTTGTGAATTCCGTTGCAAAATTTGTTTGCAAAGGATTTTCGCTTTCTAGCAACGGATTTTGTTTGTCATTGAATCCTTTTTTTTTTTTTGGGTTGTGATTGGCTAACAAAGTTTTACGTTAGGAGTACCTAGCACAAATAAATTTTAAACGGGGCAAAAGTACTAATCAATAATTAAAAATAGGTAACTAGCACAATAACGTTAAAATCAGCCTAACAGTTGTTTGGTGCGATATCAGAGACGTTGGAGGAGAGATAAAACGACCATTTGGTTGAAGTTAGCATGATTATGCTATTTTCCCCATTTTAAATTGTTCATTGGTATTTATTTTTAATTTTTTGAAAATACCCATCAGGTCCCAAGAGGCCAAAATATTGTCAAAAAATGTTCTAAGAAAAGTCACATGTCAGAAAATGCCCAAGGGGACTACATGGGTATTAATTTTAAAAATGAAATTATAGTGGTGCCCCCAATATTAAAAAAGAAAAAGGAACGCTTAGAAGTGAATTGACGCGCGTTCTAATTAGTGACAAACGGAGAACGTGAGGCACAATGAGGGGTCTGTTATGATTAAATGCAAGTTGTTTTCATCCACTGTGCTAGAGTTTCAACTCAGTTGGTTTTTATGTGCGGTGTATGATCGTTTATTTCAGATTGAAGTGTGGGTGGCTGAAAGGTTACAGCTTGACCTCATTTATGTTATTATCGGCTAGGAGATAGATAAGAAATGCTAAGAATTTGATCAAGATATCATCATCATCATTCTGTTTTGTCTTTATTCATTGTAGGTTAGGGTTAATAAAATCTTGTTCTATTTTTGGGCATGGAAACAAAGGTAAAGGTATGTTATTTTGTGGGAATGGGTGAATGAGATGAAGGTACTTTGGTGTAAAGAAGCTGAAATGGGATAGTTGTTAATACCTACAGTTGTAGTTGTTAATATGACTATTAGTGTTGTTAATACGAACTGATTGGTGTATGGCAGGTTGCTCTGTTTTTGGGCATAGAAACCAAGGTTTGTTTGTTAGTAGGAATGGTTGAATGTGAAAACGCTGATATGACATAGTTGTTAATACCTACAGGTATAGTTGTTAATATGACTATCAAAGTTGTTAATACTAACTTTATATTGCAAATCGTAATTAAAGGTGGCTTCTACTTCAAGGAAGAATCTACTCTGTTTCTTTCATGTTGGGGGGGGGGATGTTTGCACATGGTGGAGGAGAGAAAAGTGAGTATGTTGGGGGAATGGTAAGAACAAGATGCATCAAAGAAGGCACAACATATGAGGTGGTGCTAAGAATGATATCATCTTTAATTGGGAAAGAAAGTAATGAAATTTTCGTGAAATTCAAAGTTAGCATGGATACATCTACTTTTGTGGATCCTCTAGATGATGAAGGGGTGGAACATTTAATAAGGTATAATGAAGAATATGGTCATGTGTACATTGAAGAAAATGAGAATAATGACAATAGACAATCAGGAATGAATGGTCAAATGGAAGAGGAAGAAATGTAAGTCTTGTTGTGTTAAGAAATGTAATTTGTTCCTATATAAGTTGTGAATAAAGGGTGAAACATTGTCATTAGTAGCACTAATACTTGTTGTTTGTCATAGCCTCATAGGAATGATGAAGTTTATGGAGGTGCAGCTGGATTGCTAATGTCTCCACCTCAAATGTTCAATGAAACTCAAGAGTTGCAATCATTGGCATGTTCTATGCAAATTGTGCTATTAACTAGGCCTGAAATGAATCATTCTAAATGGAATGATCTGATAATGGGACAAGGACAAATATTTGCGAATGCTGTGACCCTCGGTGAAACGTTGTACAAATTCAACATGTCACACAGGTTTTCCTACAAATTTGTGAAGAACAATCCAAAGAAGATTATAGTGAAGTGCGAGGTTGATGGTTGCCCTTGGTACATGGTGTTAGTTCTTTATGTGTGTTTTGATGATAACTGACATTTATAAGTAAAAATACATGTTATTGATTCATGCCAAACGTTTGTACTTAAGGAAAAATTGTTTCAATAACTTAGGCAAGTTTCTGACTATTGCTGACTCGAGTCAGAGTCAATGTGACTTGAGTCATGTACTCTGAAACTTAGTCTAAATGTCTTTTGAACTTGATTGACTTGAGTTAGCCATGTGGTGACTTGAGTTATAGTCTCCGTAAAATATCTTATGAGAAGCTTTTTGTCTCGAGGTGCAAATATGTTGACTCGAGTCAATGGATTGAATTTTCAAACTTAGCTTTTCAAATATTCTCTAACGTTCAAAAGTGACTCGAGTTAAATCACTTAATGACTCGAGTCAGTATGTGTTTCTAAATCATTTTCAAAACCAAACCATATAACCATTTTTTTTTTTTGAAAATGATGTGACTCATGAAAAGACCCTTTCCCACTAAACAATAATTAACCATATTGATTTTATAAAAACAGGATTAACAGGTAATCATGGAAAACCCTTTTTCTTTTTAAGACAACACACCTCGGGGTCCAGGGTACAAATTCTTCCCACAAACCCGCCACAAGAAATCCATGACTCTGGGCACAATTATCAAACAGGAAAATACATAGCCCACGAGTCTTATAACACTAACCCCACGACAAAGGGTCTATACAAAAAAATTTTTGCACAATATATGATTATGGATCCACCATAATATAATAGTGTATAAAATAAGGCCTTCAGAAAATAAACAGTCATCCAAAAATAGTTAATGCAGTATTTCAAAAATATGAGGCCCTATGATGACAATATATAAATTAATACAACACTATTACAAAAAAAAAAGGCCTGTAAATTTCACGACGTCTATGCCTATGGTTGCTTCCCTTGTCCTCTAGTAAGGTTAGAGGTCTCGCCTGAAAAATTTAATAATGACGGGGTGAGACATAAAGTCCCTGTAACCGAAATTAATTTATCAAATATGCAGGAAAGGATTGCAAGTCAGAGAAATAGGTTTTTAACATAATTATAATATTTAACAAGCGATAATAGAGAAGACTTTTTCTTTCGATAACATACATATCGAGTTCAGGGCACAACGCTCGCCCAAAATTAAAATTAATCATTTGGCCAACTTCCACTGTTTAATTCTCATATTATTTCTATAATTATAGTTAAATCCTAAAATTAAAATTTAGGATGTTACAACTCAAGTTAAGTCTTTGGTAACTCGAGTCATCCTGTTACAGAGACATCTTTAACAAGATAAGATGAAGTTGTGACTTGAGTCAGGCAACTCGAGTTAGTTTACTGATGACTCGAGTTAGCCTTCTACATTTTGCAAATCATCGTATTTGTAAACTCTTTATCCTTGATTGAGATTCGCATACTTCATATGTGTTTTGATGATGATTAACTTTAGAAAGAACATTGGATACATAGGACAAATCAAAAAGATAAAATTAAGTCGAATCTGTGAAGCATATCAGTTAAAGTTGTTGTGTCAGATTGGCTCGAGCCAATCTCTGTGACTCGAGTCAATTCGCTGTTGATTATTACAAATTTGCCACTTTGACTCGAGCCAAACTAAAGGCTTCCTCGAGTCTAGGCCTTGCCTCGAGTTAGTTTGTTCCCTGACTTGAGCCAAGCTCTTGAAAAACTTTGAAATGTCGTTTGAGCTCTTCAGCTGACTCGAGCCAGGTATGTTAACTCGAGCCTAGAACACTGACCGTTGCTTTTGAAAATAGCATTTGACTCGAGCCAACACTTAGTGACTCGAGTCAAGCCCTTGGTTCTAAATCTCCAAAGGTCTGTTCTTTGCAGTTGACTCGAGCCAATCTGGCTGCCTCGAGTCTAGAGGCTGACTCGAGCCAAGAGAAAAGCTGCCTCAAGTTAAATGGGTCAGTGAGCTGATTTATTCAATGTCCTGACTCGAGCGACGCTCTTGGCTGACTTGAGTCTAAGCCTTGACTCGAGTCAAGCTCTGGTCTGCCTCGAGTCAGAGAGGACTTTCATGTATTCCTTGAACGTGGACCATTGACTTAACTCGAGTTACACTTTTGGCTGCCTCGAGTCAGAGCCTTGACTCGAGTTAAAATGTTGATTGCCTTGAGTCAGAGAAGGAAATTCAAAAATGTGATGTGCGTTATTCGATGCTCTGACTCGAGCCAGTAATAACAACCTTGACTCGAGTTAACTATGCTCTGTTTCTTCAAATCAATTTTCAACTTGTAAAATCTTCTGAGTATGTTTATGGATTATTCATATAATTAATTATCACTTGTTCTAACATCATTTAATCAGTTTGATGAGCAAGTTTCAGATAATTTTTGAAAGAAGATTAACTCTAATCTTCATAAAGCAACCAACATGTCAGAAGGCATTTAATGCAGTTACCCGTTCAAGACACTCAACCAACGGACATACATAAAGCTTCATTCTCTTTGCAGTGCTTACAACGGTCAAAAACGAAAGAATAAAAGAATGAAGGAATAAATAGAAGACATTGATGATTCTGCTTCTCTACTCTTCAACGACCATATTCCAGAATCACAATGGACATTTATTCAAGCTTCACAACGGTCATAAATGCAACCATATATAAATACTAAAAGCCTTGAATGTTCAAATGACCAAAAGACTCTGTGCATTCAATTAGTTCAACTACTACCTACTGTTTCATTAATTACTCTTAATATCTTCGGATATTTTTGTACTTCAGTGATTATCACATATCTACTCAGTGAGAAGCTAAACACTATTTCATTTTCTTAGTTGAAATCTTAAGGTTATGGAACCTTAAGTGTGGGTGTACAATTACAACTTGTAAGGGGGAGCGAGTCCGAGAGTGAAAGGATCGTCCTATATAGTGTGTGTGTGTAATTGTATTCATTTGAAAGGATAGTGTAAATCCCAAGGTGTGCTTGGGGACTGGACGTAGGTCAAAGTATTAGACCGAACCAGTATAAATTGCTTCGTGTCCTGCTCTTATTTATTTTCATTTATTTGCCTTGCGGAAAAGATTTTTGAGGTCACTGATAATTGAATATTTCATACACTTCTTTTTATCTCTTGATTAATAATTTAGGACTCTTTAGTTAATAAAAAATGGCTTTTATATTTATTTGGGCTTTGGGCATTTGATTAGCTTTTAGCCATATTTAATGATAAATTTCTAGTTTTACATTTCTTCACTAATTTTACCATAACTCTTGAACCAGACATCGGATTTGCCTCATTCTTATTTCATATTTTAGATGATTCAAAGAGCTACAATGGTTATGAAGACTTGAAAGTCTGATTCGGACAAGAGGACGGTTGATTTTGGAGCCGAAGTCAAATGTACATTTCTGGATTTTTATTTGGGCTCGAATTTTGTAATTAAAGTCCACTTTTATTTTATTTCCGTTTTGGGCTGAACCATTGGAGCCCATTTCCATTTTAGGTTAACTTTAAGTTAGATGGCAGCCACAAACACATGTCATTCACGATTTTGTTATTTGGTGGATCAAAATAGAAGTTTTGAAATTCTCTCAACTGTTCTTCGTGTTCATGATGAACTTCTTCATTTCTATTCCATTTTTGTTTTGCATAGCCATGATGGACTAAGCTTTACTGCCTATATCAAACCCGTTGCAAGTTCGTTGGGAAAACGATCCAGGTTCCCTATTACTGCAAATCTTTTACTGAATCTGGTTATTTTGAGGGACACGGCAAATCTCTTTCAATCACCTATTCACCCCCCCTCTAGGTGATATTCCATCTTCACATGTCATCACTCATTACTATTCCGAACTATGTTTAATCAGTTTGTTAATGAGTTTCAGATGATTTTGATATGGATTAACATCAAATTGCATTAAAGCAGTTATGTGTCAGAACAACATTTAATGCTTTGCAGAAAGTGAAGCTTAAAAATGGCAAAGAACATTTTGGCAAGCCGAAATCTCTTCAACTAATTCCATTCCTCATTCTATGCTAAGTCTCAACAGACAAATAGAATAAGAATGTCAGACGACAATTGACGGCGATCATCTGCAAAATCGAAGCATCTGAGTAACGTTCATCGCTCAAGTCTAACAGCTATATATATTTATTACTCTCAACGAATTCATTGAATCTTCGCAACATGCATTAATTGACTTCACCATATTTAAGACGAAGCATTCAATTCGTAAAAGACTTATGAGAATAATTGGGATTCGAAATTGAGATTTTTTATGGAAATTAATTATGTAGTTTTGGTTTAAAATAATTATGAGAATAATTACTGGAAATTTATGATGAAAATTTAGTCCAAAATAATTATGAAAATAATTACTAGAATTTAAGGACCTGTTTTCTTGAGAGATTCAAAGAAAATAGTTAGAGGTTGATTTATAGCCCAATATTGTTAGAAAGATTACTTTAAGGCCAAACGAAATTAAATTGCAGAAGAAAAATCCTTAAAAGAAATTAAGGATTAAAGTTTTAATTTATTTTCCTTAATTGCAATTATATAAGTAAAAGACTTAATTGCAATAAGAGTTCTGAAGAAAATCAAGTGGGTTAATTTTAGTGGTCACACAATACATATATATTATCATAAAAGTCCATTTATCTTTCCTATCCTCTTGGCCCAACACGTGAAAACAACAAAACAATTCTAACCAATAAATTCCTAAGCCCATTCATTTTGCACTCAAATATCCATTAATTCATTTAATCTTGCCTCACCCAAGACGCAAGCAAAGAGAAATGCACAATTGGGAAATATACATTAGCCATTACTTATAATCATCAGCCCATTTACCATTTGGCCCATATATTCCTTCAACTTATTAATTCATCAACCTATCCAAATTTTCATCAGTCAAAACGCAGCAGTAGGTATGTGGATATTATATATTAGTGGCAGCGAGGGAAAAAAAAAAGGTGGGGAACCAGATCAGCAAACTAGATCACAGTGTTTCACGTAAACGCAGAGTAGGAGATTTGCACCAGCGATTATTACGGGATAACAGCAGAAAATCACGCAACAGTAGCACCATACTTCTCCTCTCAGCAAATCCAGACTCCCATGCTTCTCGAGACCCACGTTGTAATGCCCCTCGGTCCGTTCTTTCTCGCGTCTGACCGGTTCATGGATTCACTATATATCCATGTCTTTGGTTCTCATTGCTCCCGTAACCACACCCAGAACCAGCAGAGAAAGAGAGAGAACGTGAAAGTGAGAGAGAGAGAGATAGAGCCGAGAAAGGGAGAGAGCTCAACTGCTGTTTTACTCTGTTTTAAACTCACAAAACAGAGGTGTTTAACGTCGATGAATCTCGCAAGCCAAGAACTGGAAGTAAGTTTTCGGGTCTTCTATTCTTTTGTTTTCCGTCACTTTCCCAACATAAGTCTCTAAGTTTAGGAGCTAGAACAGAGGGAGTTTGTTTTTGTTTTTACATGGGGAAAACTCTTGAACCAGAACAGCACATGAACTCAAGCATTTTAAGCATATATGTATAAATGCATGTTATTTTGCATAGGGAAGTGAAAACTCTCCTTATTTTGTATATTTAAAGTACATTTTGAAGATATTTGGAGAGTTATTTAAACAATTTTAAGAGATTTAAATGAGATTACATTATTATAAGATCAAATCAAATTAATATATTATTTAGGGGATTTCATTGTAAATATCATAGTTTTCAAATTTAAATAGAAATACTTTAGTTTAAATAAATTAAAAGAAAAAAAAAGATATAAGTTTATGTTTTAATTATTATTATTATTAATATATAGTTTTTGTTTTTTTTTTTAAAGGACTAGAGGCGAGATGCTTGGAAAAGGGAATTGATTATTGTTTGAATTGGAGCAGCCACGCCGTTTGTGGCAAAAAGGAATTGAATGGATTAAAAACCTAATTGAACACCATTTGGAGGTGCGGCTGGAAAAACGAGAAGAAAGGGAACAGAGCAGGCAGCATTTTTTGAGAAGGGGAAAAACGAATTGGGAACGCTGGAGTTTTTCGCTGGACAGAGGAACCGGAGAACAGAGCAGCCGCGACATTTTTGGGAGAGGGAGATCGTCATTTTTGGCAAGAGCCGAACAGAGAAAGAGACTGGAACAGAGGACGCTGGGAAGACTGGGAAGAAGGAGGAACCAGAGATAGCAACTGTTCATTACAGCAACTCCTCACCATCTTCTTAGTGATTATCGACCTCTTCCTGTTATTTTCCTAATGTATATGAACTCTGAATTTTTCTGTGCTGTTCTGGATCTGATTAAAGCCATGCGTGGCTAGTTGATTTTGCAACCTAGAGTAACTATGAATTTATAGGTGGATTAAATTTGGTTTTCATTGTTTAGTTAAATTTAATATTAATTTTGGTTACTTAATCTTGTTTAGATTTTTCTATTTAGTGATTGGCCATCATTGAATATGAATTTGAGTATTAGGATTTACCTTAACGAATGGAATTTTAATTAGACTTTGAGATTAAGTAATATGGGATTAAATTACGATTTAATTTGCGGTTAGAATAGACATATACCTAATGGCCCCATATAATTGTTGAAGAGTGTGTTTGAGTTCTATTGCCTCTTGAGTAGTCATGTTAGACATAACAAATTATACTTAAGAGAGGGTTGTAAGTGGACCGACAGACACTTATAGCTATTTATACTCGAGAATAAAAAAATTGATATTAAGTCTAATTAAATTAATGAAAACAAGGTTTATGAAGCTAATAAGAGATTGGTGACTCTGGGTTGCTCGTTCTTATTATTGAAATTCGTTCTTTGTGAAAGTTCTTGTTTCTATTAAAATTCTTTTTACTATTTTAGAAAACAATTCTGATTTTCTCAACTTAAACGAAAAAAGGAAATTTAATACCTAATCACTAGTTTGACTGAGTCTCTATGGGATGACCTTGATTTGCCACTTACTATTTTCATGACCCGTACACTTGCGGTGCTTAGTTAAATTTTGGGAGCATCAGGAAGCCTCACGGTCAGGTTATGAATATGTATAGGGAAGCTTACTACAAATATACATACAAATACATATATAAATAAAAGACCTATAAAAGTTTGTGTGTATATAGGTTCACCGTCGCATTTGTTGCTGTCATGGTTTATAAGCTACATATATATATAAAAAGATTGAGTAATATGAGACTGTTTTACTGATATATATATATCTAAAGTCTTTTTTTTTTTAGCTGTCATATAGGTAGTTGCTGCATATATAAATATATCTTTGTGGAAGTTATATTACCGATGTACACACACACATTGCAACGCACGACCATGAAAAGAAAGAGAAGAACTTGGTGCCATATTATATTGTTACTGATATAATTACTTATGCCAATAGGTATGCATATTAGACCCAAACTTGTTTTATTATATAACCAAAGCCTTGCATGACGTGAACTAAGGCCTGCTTGAGAGTTCCCTGTTTATAGAAACTAAAACAGAAGAGGTTTAACCTTTGTATATTCATTATAATAAACATAGTTTTCAGGAGGTTACTGCCAAGTATTTGTGTATATATAGATATAAAACCAAACCTTAAAAGTTTTGTTGCCATGTACGGTTCATTTCTATTTGTATCATGAAAATTGGGCCAATCCATAAAGTCTCAGGATCTAAAGCCTTATGGGTATAAAGCTCGTTTTCTCACCAAAATAAATAATTGTCTTAATGCCTAAATGTTAACAACTAATTAAATTACTATTTTATAAGTTTTGACCGAAGGAAAAGGATTATACCTAAAATAATTTATAGACAACTAAATTGTAAAAAAGAAGGTTCATATGAAAGAGGTTGCTTCAAGATTTTAGACTACAAGAAAAAGAAAAAGATGATATGATATGATACGTAAATAATATATATATATATATATATATATATATATTAAATTGTAGAAAAATAATAATAAAATAAATAAATAGTAATAATTATTATTATTATCATTAAAAGAGGAATAAATATATTATTATTAAAATTTGTATATTTTTAATTTTATGAAATTATAAGTTATAATTTTGATTATGTAGAATTTTAGAAGAGTTATTAATGGTTAGTAAATTGGTTGTGGTAGATTTATTTTTGGCATGTATTTGAGCTCTTGGATTAGGAGCAGTGTAAAAATAGTTAGCTTCGGCGAGAAGTAACCACTTTCCACTTGTTATGCATATTGATATGTTGTTGTGAGTATTTTGTGAAATGATTATTAATATCTTAATAGAAATTTCCTTGTGGAACCTTATGATTTGAATTGTGAAATATATACTTATATTTATTTATGTATCTTAGAAAAATTCCTGTTGAGTTATTTATTATGATAATTATGAAAAGGGTTGAATTGGGAAGAGATGAAGTAGTTTATTCCACCATGTGGTGAGGCCTCCATTGGTGTACGATGGTTGGCTTGTTATTGTCCCACCTGTTCAATGAGGGACTAGCCCACTAGTTCAATGAGGGCTTACGACACCCCACTAGTTCAATGAGGGGGAAAGACCCATGGTCTGGGACATGTGCTATGAAGATTTTGGCCGAATCTCATCACATTACCAGTGAGCTTTTGAGTAACCAGTAATATGGATGTAACTTAGCCCATGGGTCTAGTCGGAGGAAATAAGGCGGTTCGGTTGGATTGGTGGGAGGCATATTGAGAATTGTGTTAATGAAAACTGCGATACGTAATTTTGATACAGAATTCATGATATGAGATTTTGTGACGTGTATATTGGTAAATTATATTCTTAATACTTTGTTATATAAATTGTTCCACATTTTTCAGGTGATAGTTTCCCGTGCGGGTCCATCAGGAAATACCTCAGAAGCTTAGGCTACACTGCTAAAAGTAGTGCTTCTATCTTTTTGGTATATGTTGGATGATTGTCTATTGCCACGTTAGGGCTCATTTTTTCATACTCTACATTATTTTGTATATTTTGGCAAGTGATGACGCATTACTTAGTTGTTGATCAACCCTTAAATCAGTGTTTATGTTAAGTAAAATGGAGGACGTTTCAACCATCATCAGAATATTTAGACAAAAGTATGTCATAAATGGACCTTCCCACTAAAGAAAATTCTGCACAAAGTATGTCATAAATACATAATCAAGTGTAACCAACAATTGATCTATTAAAATGTGTCCTACAACCAATCAAGCTAATGTTTTCCCCCATCACAAGTCAGCCTATGTATCTAACAACTTTGCTACCTTATGTCTCATCGCTCGCTTGTGGGAGTCCTCGATCATCGACAACACTTTTTGTCTATGGGTGTTGTGAGGATGGCTAGCCAACCACCACAACAAGCCAACCTTCATTTCTCGCAGTTCTTCGATGGAGTAACGAGGCATTGTGAATCCAGCCTCATCTTCCTCCGTCCCATCCCACATTTGTAACCAAGAAACCTCATGAAGACAACATGAGTCCCTACAAAAAATAAGTTCACCAAAGTTGTAATAAATATGGCCATGAAACTTGCACATTCTAATTATGTTAATGAACACCAGAGACACTTACACGTCATTTTGGACATGGACTTTAGCCTATGTGACCCCCTTCGGAATTCTAGCCTTATGTTGTAACAACTGTGGCTTAACCCTTCGGAGTATGTCCATGAAACATTTTCGTTGATATTAAAGTTGACACAATTAGATGACAATTATGTTGAAAATATTATGAAATAAACACACATTCAAATTCAGTTCAGCTTACCACTTGGGTTGCCATAAGTTCCTTGCCATCAAAGTCTCCTAGTTTTTTTGCCTTCTTTTTGGACGGCTTCGGCTTGGTTGCCAATTTATTTTCATGTTCCATTTCCTTCTGCCGCCGAAGATACGTTAAACTGTTGACTAACGAGTCAAGTGCGCAGAATGTCATCGTCGTCGTATCTACGACATAACAGAACTAGTGATCAATCCAAAGAGACGGGCCAAATATGAAATGACAGTCACCGATGTTATATCCTATACTTTCAAGCAATATTTAAGCTGCATTGGCTTCCAAGGACCATGTCCGTGGAGCTTGGATGATTTTGTGCATGAAATCCGCACTGAACATGTGTCTGGTGACTGTTCCTCCATCCTCTAGTTGATCAACTACCAAAGTCTTTGCAACCATAGTCATGAACTGCATTTGGGAAATTATGATTAGCACAGTTGTAATGATAAAAAAAAAAACCCAAATACATGCTTTCTGTGATATGCCAGCAAAGTGTATTGCGGATTGATCCAAGCACAATTGTAATGACAAAAAACAACCTAAATACAGCTGCAATGATAAAAAAACAACCCAAACACCTGTTGATGCATGACAATAACCATTAATTTAAGCAAAAGCATTATCTCTCAGTACCTAAGCCCAAAACAGTAAATAACAATTATGTTCAAAGAAAAATAGAAAATTAGAAAAATTAATATGTCTATCACTTGTTGTATAGCCTTCTGAAAGTGGAGCTGAATCACCAAGAGGGGGGCTGAATTAGGATTCTAAAAACTTTTCGTTTTGCTCTGTTTTTGAACACTAAAACAGAGCTAGACAAAGGATAGGGAAGAGAAGCAAGACACAAGGAATTTATACTGGTTCGGTCCAACCTCTTGACCTACATCCAGTCCCTAGACTCTTTGGGATTTTTCACTATCACAATTGATTACACACTCTATAACTCAAGAGTAATTCTCTCACTAGAACTTACTCCCCCTTACAAGTTGCAATCAATATCCCAATCTCCAAGTCCCCTGACTTGAGATTCTTAGAATGAATGATTTACAATAAATGAACTCTCTCTAAGAGTGGATAAAGATAATCACTGAAGTACAATGTATCAAAAGGTACTTTACACAAGAAAACTCAGAGTAGTTGGAAACTTGAATGATTTTCGTTTTCTACAGATTGGTTGTTGAGAAGAATTGAATGCAACTCTATTTATACAAAGAATGCATTAAATGACCGTTGTAATCTTCAATATGACCGTTGTCAACATTAAGAATGGATTAGCTGAAGGTTTGGTCTTCTTCTCTCTCTACTCTTTGGTTAATCCAACTGCACAGAAGTTTATGCTTGACTTCTTGACTTTTAATCCGTTGGAAGAGCAGTTACTGGATGTGGAAAGGAAACATTAATCCCTTTACAACGTGTGTAGAATGATTGTTCAAAAGAATGCAAGTTTTCTGGACTTTGCATTAAATGAATTGACATCACTTTTTGCTTTTGTCTAAACCTTCATTTAATATCCTCTAATCCATCTGAAACTCATTAACAAACTGATTAAACATAGTTAGGAATAGTAATGAGTGATGATAAGAAGTATTAAGGTAAAACGGGAAGATTTCACAAATTCGAGTAACTTGATTTTCAAAATCAGCGACACAAACTCGAGTTTGTTTATCAAAACTGGAGTTTGTCACTATGCTCAAGGGGAAACTCGAGTTTCCATTTACAAACTCGAGTTTTCTTCTTCCAGAGAAGAAAGTCGTATTTTGAGTTTAAAAGCATACTTTGAGCAATGAAGTAAAACTCGAGTTGATTAATGACAAACTAGAGTTTTGGACTATTATAGTAAAAACATGTTTAAGTCCAAAACTTCAAAACTGGAGTTTCTAAAAATAAACTGGATTTTTCAAAAAATTGAAATAGAACAAAGCTCTCTGCTTGGCGCAAACTCGAGTTTTCTCTTAAGTATGAAAACATTTGAAAATTCAGGTGAAGTGAAAATTGGAGTTTTCAAAAACAAAATGGAATTTTCTCAAAGTGAGTACAAACATGAAAACTCTCTGTCTAGTGGAAACTCGATTTCAAAATACAAACTTGAGTTTCCTCATAGGAGAAAACTTTGATAAATATTCTGTCAAATGAAAAATGGAGTTTTAAAACAGAAATTGGAGTTTTCATAAACTCAAAAAGGAGCATAGCTCTCTGTGTGTTACAAACTCGAGTTTACTAATGCAAACTCGAGTTTCCAACTAAGTTTGGAAACTCAGAGAACTCTCTGCATTGGCAAACCTCGAGTTTCCAAATGGAAACTGGAGTTTAGCTTAGTTCAAAAATATTGATGGTTCTTTGTAAGACCTAAACTCCAGTTTGCAGTTAAACTCGAGTTTGCTAATTGCAAACTGGAGTTTTGTCCTCTTTAGAAAATATTGAAGAGTCTCTGTAAGATACAAACTCGAGTTTGCCTTGATGTGAAAACTTGGAGTGCTCTCTGTATGTTGCAAACTCGAGTTTGCCTACGCAAACTGGAGTTTTCTCAACTTGTTAAAAAATTGAGCTACTCTCTGTCAAGCCAAACTCGAGTTTTGTCTTTGACAGTAAGTTTTCAACTTACCAAAGACAAAACTTCAACTTGTGTTGTTAATTGTCAGTTATCATCAAAACCCATAGAGAACTAACACCAACGTCCCCAATAGCTGTCTCGTCTCCATTGTTACACCTCCACCGACCTCGCCCTTTCGGGTGGCGGGTTAGAGGGATTACTTTTATTAATTACCTTTTCTTCATTTATTAAGTCTCGTTAACATATATCAACCGGTTTGGACTATCTACTATACTGGTAAAAGTAAAAACAACAAAAAAAATATAAGTCCCCGAAGGGTTAAGGGTACAGTTATCCAAGATAAATACCAAAATAATAAATGCAGTCATTCAAAAAGTAAAGTATAAAACGATAGGGCATTCCCTATTCTTCTCTGCACCGCCGAGCCCTACCTTTCCAAAAAGGGTCTTCTCTATCAGGCACGCTCCCCTGTAGCTACATAAGTGTCTGGAGTCCGATAAGCGTCAATACTCAAATACTAAATGCGTAATGTGTATGCATGTAACCATGTCAGATATAAAAAAAAAAACACAGGAAATATGCCAATCATACCACATATGCAAACAGAACATACACATCACCAACTACCACGTGCCATCAGGCTGCCTTACTAAGGCAAGCCCCGGACTTACCGAAGTCACGACCCGTAGAGCCTCCTGCACCAGGACAGCCCCAGACCTATCAACCCATACAGCCGCCAATTAAGGCCAACCTCGGACTGATCATCCTCAGCGCTAGGAACCATTTAGTTAGGGACTCGAACCCCAACATGCTCTGATTGCATATTTGGCACCAATACAAAACATACACACACATGGAAAAACAAACATACAACTAAATACATAAAGATATCTTAATACAGCGGTTACTACTTGGTGTGGTATATACTGTCCTTAATATTTATTATGTCTGACGACTTTTCCAAAAAATTCCCTTGACCTAAGAACATCAAAATACACTATTTTAGTATTTCCAAAAATACCCTTGCAACTTTTTGTCAAAAACCGAGCTCACAGATTTTTCCAAAACAATCCAATGAATCTGGCCCAACTTCAAGGATTTTTTAATAAATTCCAAAAAAATAAGTTTTACATGAAACCAACGCCATCTAAACCATTAAAAGGTATATTTTTAAGGAAAAATATTTCCAGGCCCTGAAGATACTCATATTTTGGTGTGTATCTTATTTTCACTCTACGGTCCAGATTCACCATGCTGCTTCTAGAGCCAACTTTGTCAATTTTTATCTCTTAGTAGAAAAATCCAAAAGACACAAAATTATACATTAAAATGAACCTTAAGAAGTTTAATTTGTTCCTGTAAAATTTTAGCTTCATCAAAGTTCATTTACTATTTTTAAAACCCAGTTGAAGGTTCGCTGCCAGAATTTCCAGAATTGACAACAAGCTTGTTCTTAAGGTTTTTCGGTGTTTTTGAGTTCAGAAACTTAAACTATAGCTTAACCCCATAAAAAATCACGTTTTGAACACTTTGAAACCATAAAAATAACCAAAATCAGATCATAACACCAAGCCCTAACCATTTGAACGACAACCACAAGTTTAAGCTTCAAAGGTTCGGGTTTTCGGTGTTTACCTGATTCGGAGCTTTGGCTTGGTGGTCTGAGTAATTGGGTTCTTGATCTTGGTTATGGAAGTTTTATGGACCCTTATTTTATCTTCAGCTGGAGCACGCCACTTTTGAGGGGAAAATGAAGAGTTATGTCCTTTTTAAAATAATTAAAAGGTAGCCAAGCAGTCCTAAATAACTGGAGTAAATTCCTGTCCAGTAATTAGTTAATTTGATTTGGCTTTTTAACCTTATCTTCAAGAAATTCCAGAGGGTTCCAGGTCTTCCATGTGGTGCCTCCCCTTTTATAATATCTAGATTTTTACTTTTCATTTTGTGAGAAATACCTGTTTTATCCCGGAATTTATGTAAATTACCAATTTTGGCCTGAGTTACCTTGACTTTTCTTACCTTTTTCTCCAAGTCACGTTTTTATGATTAAGGGGGGTAGGTGGAGCCATTTTGGCCCCACCAAATCTTCCCTCATACTTTTCCCCTGTCTTTTTTACTTTATCCAGTCCAATCTCCTTTCACCGGTCCTTGCTGGGCCCCGCTAGTTAACAGGGTGCTTCATTTTTGTACTTTTCTTCAGCTTTTCCAGATATTTTCCCCTGATTGGACTTACATATGTGGTGCCTTTTACTTCCCAATATGGCCTCACATTTGTTTCATTCAATCCAAACGAAGCCCCTAATTGGTCCCTATCGATCCCCTTTCTACCGGTCAATGCTTGTGGGACCTGCATTTTGTGTTTGGACCTGAGTGCAGATAAAATTATCTGATTTTCCCTTCTCTCTCCTGATGGACGAAATTTAAGGCTCAAGGGACAAGAAATTGACTATTTTGCCCTTACTTTTCCTCTTTTAACCCTGTGGTGACATGTGTCTCCGTGTAATAATTACACTGACTTTTTGCTTTTAGGAATATGTCTTTTTTAGTGTCTCTTTCTATCTCCTGACCATGAAGGTGCATACATGCTATCCTGAGTCAAGAATTTGTGTTTTGTCATTGTTCCCGGGCCCCACTTCATTATATCGACTTCATGTTACACCGGTGTTTTGCCCTGGGCCCGCTCGTTGTTCCTTCTGGGAACCCACCATCATCTCTTTCTTCTAGTCATAGTGGCGAATTTTTGGGCCCTTTTAGAGTCCTCTATCTGGTCTCCCATTATTCTGACAGCCTTTTACAATTAATATTTTATAATAAAATATTACAGAAAATATTAATATTTACATTAACAACCAAATCTCTTCATTAATTCATCAGTGTTTACAAATACACTATATAAAACAGTAGGGGTGTTACATCCATGGTCTTCGTCATCTTTAACTTCTTTAATGTTTTCAGCTTCATCTTCCTCGTCTTGGTCATCTCCATCCTCATTTTCAGACTCCCTAGAATAGAAGTAGATGGCTGTTTATTGGGTGCCTCACTTTCATGCTGGCCTTCCTGAGACAATCTATGTTGTTGTTCCGACATTTCTTGTCTCAACATGGAAACCAGCCTTGTATATGTCCTACATACTTCCTAGAAAGACATATTTCAGTTCTTACATCATCAATCACAGCAGCAACATTTGTAATTAAACAATGTGAAAAATTATATGGTTACGGAATAATTGTTGTTACACATTACCAGGTGAGTAAGCATCTTGTTCGGGTCAAAACGATGTCAACGAAATGACAGATGGCTGACGATGCTTGACGCGAAGCAGCAGGCCTTTTTTCTGTTTTTCTCTATCACCACTCTGGTCTTAACCTTCTCATTGATCAAATATGCCATGGCCGACTTTTGTTCAGGCACTATCACATCACCCAGCAAAAAATGTTGGAAACAAAACATTTGAAAAAAAAATTAAACGATTATTAACGACACTTATACATTGATGTATCAGGTTTACATACAAACATAGTTAAACACAAGTTATCATGAGGAAGTATATGCATCCGCCAACAATTATGCTCTGTTTACCTTTCGACTTGTGGGATTCATTCTTGAAGTCATATATCTCTTGGCTGAGTTCTTCAATAATGAAGGAGGACCAATAAAAATCACCAAATGCATCCTTAGTGACCGTCATCAACTTCGAAAGACGGTCACTTACAAAAATGGATGCACTTAGTGCCAATAGGGTACCCAAGGCGAATAAAACAAATAGAAACTCAAAGTTTTCGTCGATTTCTTCCACCAACCACTCTGCAATGGTTTTGTACCTTACATTCTTGTACACAGTCCTAAGGTCCATGAAAACTGGGTTGTGGTCATCAACTTCTACTTTGATGCCCTTCCCACCCAAAGGAAAACCATCAATTCATGCACATGTTGAGCCCCAATCACTCGGGTCTCCCCTCTAATGCATATTTGCTTTGTAGGAGGGTCAAAACATGCATATACTCCGCACACAACGACCAGTTGATTTGTCGCTCAATCAAGCCACGAGTGGTGCAGGCCCCATACAGGCGGGACATACAAATATGGTATAAACAAACATATATAGTTATACAAAGAATGTGAGATTAAAATTACAACTTGTTGGTCTTACCAACAAAGCACCTTTTGCAAAGTTCTTTTAAATTTGCTTGTCCTTCAAGCTTGGGAAATTATCCCTTTCTATAATTAACATTTATGTGGAGAATGGGTCATGAATCATTCTAATCTTAATAATCTTAATTAAGATTATGTCTATTCTAGACCCACCCCAAAATACTTATCCTTTAATATCCTTATGACTAGGGATGTATACCAATTGTGACTTATTTAATTAGATACTATTCACTATGGAATAAATATCATCTTAGCCATTTAATCTTTCAATTTATCCAAAGAACCTTTACTTTGTAGGTTAAGCTCAGTTATCAACTTATGTGATTATTCTAAGAATTATCAGAAATTCAGCCTTTAACCTTTTTGGGAATTTGGAAAATTCATAATTTGAAAAAAAAAAATTAATATTGCCTCCGGTCTAAAATATATGACCCAGTTGATTTTTTTTAGAAAATTACATAAGCTAATTAAATTACTTTAAAGTATTGATATTTATTGTTTTTTCTCCAAACTAATTTATCAAATTGATAAACTGATATATAATTTAATTATATAAAACATATCATATAATTAAGTAATTTATTCCACTTTAAAAAAAAAAAGTCCATCTTTTATGGAGTGCCCAGATATTTTCCGAGAGAACATCCACCACACATGCATGAACGAGTACAAACTACAAATTTAAGCATACGTCCAGCAAACCATAATAATATCGAAGTTGAATAGTACCTATGACATTGCGTGTTAATCCCAAACATTTGTTTCCGTGTGAAGTTCCTCATTTTTTTTGTAAATTCAGACATGATGGCCGATTTTTATAGGAAAAATTGTTTACATATTCTACATGGTGAAATTTTTTTCTAACTCTCTTTGATTACATGCAACATATTTTAAATTTTATGTGAGTGTCTTGTGTTTTGCTCATAGTTACAAATATGTTGCACACAACTAAAAAAGAATTTGTACTTACTCAAAATATGTTATATTTGAGCCTTTAAACAATTTCAGATACCTTGAACCATAAACGTTAGTGCAAGGAATTTTTAACTTTTACCGAATTTCCCATTTTTTTATAGATATGGTTCTTCCCTCTCTTATTCTTCTTCTTTACTACTACTACTACTACTACTTTCTTTTCAAGGGAAAAATAACCTGATTCATTCATATAGGACTTTGATTACTTGAATAAAAACAAAAACTCCCATTTTAACCAAAAAAAAAAAAAATACATTATTATTTAAAAAAGTTGTATCAAGTCAACTTAGTGAACCAAACTCAACATTATTTTTGTTTTTACAAGTCAGATTAAATGGGGTTAAATTTTTCCCCCACCCATATCAGCAAAACCTAACTTGCATGTGGGCCGGAAGAAAACTTGCATAACCCAAATAACGTGATGCATTCAAATTTAAAACTCGTTCTTAACAGAACGGGATATTGAATACGATTGAGCTCAGACGTCAAAATGAATGCAAGCAGGGCGTAATGATCAAAACATGAAATTATCGTATGAAACTTGTAAAACAAGTAACTTCTCAATTAATAATTCCGTTTGAGACTTTTAGGACCGAGGTATGACCCACTTAGAGGTGAGCAATGCCAACAGCATACTTGTAGAAATTCTGTGCTAAGCTTTCTACATCTATACAAGTAATGAGACTTTGTCAACTACATATATCAGAAGCTTCAGTGAAGAAACAGCTCATAACTTCTGTATCCAGGATTCACACTTACCAGATTCAAGAGTAAGATCCTTGGATAAAAAATCTGATAGGAATTTGAAGTTAGAAGTAAAAATAATTCTTACTCTTGTAACTCATCATCACATTCGGTAGGACATTGAACAAAATTGTGGGTGTTGAATCTTATTACAGAAGTTGTTCGAAGTAATACTTGAAAACTTGGGCATTTCCCAATTCCCAGGAACAAACATTTGGCCCTATGATGACTTAGCAAGAATATGTATGTGAAGGCTGCACTTTTAATTGCAATCTATTCACACACACACACACACACACAAAAAAACAATCTAGCAACCAAAACTTTTATTTTTAGTATACAGTAAAACTAGAACAAAAATTTCCCTCAGGAAATTGCAAATAATCATAAATTAATAGGGTTTATGGCCTAGCTTCTCTTAATCCCACTAATATATAATAAATTCCTAATTACTACTTCAGAGGATAATAAACATTACAAAATCAAATCATAGCCACGTTCACTTGGCATGGTCATGGAAACGTGAGAGTATTATTTAGAGCTTCTTGTTCTTCTTTCTTCCTTTCACTTGCTTCTCTAAACTTCTCATCCTCTGACTAATCATAGACGAAGAAGATATCTTCTGACC
The DNA here is from genome assembly GCA_025563575.1 of Acacia pycnantha. NCBI lineage: Eukaryota > Viridiplantae > Streptophyta > Magnoliopsida > Fabales > Fabaceae > Acacia > Acacia pycnantha. The sequence goes on along the minus strand of JAMWYP010000578.1, from coordinate 70,897 downwards.
TGGAAGTTTCGGTTGTTCAACTGGTGCCGAGTTTGATTCTGTCATCACTGATGAATCTTTCTTTGCTGTTGGAAAGAAAGAGAAGGGGGATTGTGGTGCCTGGGTGGGCGCTGCAACAGGTATTAGTGGAATGCCTAATGCCTTCTTAACACCAGGAACTTTAAGCCCTGCAAAATTCATAAACAAAGAATATTAACGATTTTATCTCATCCATTATTTGAAATGATATGGAAAGAACTTAATTAATTGCACAACTGAAAAAAATTTACAAATTAAATCTTAAAAGGAACAAGGCCAGTCGCAAAATGTTTTCTAACAAATTGCAAATCTAGGAAGATAAAAGCATCAAACACCTGGGAAAAGAACTTTTAAATTAGGGTTAAGTACCAAATTTGCCCCTGAAGTACGTGCCTAGGAGCAATTTTGCCCCTTAAGTTTTCGGCGTAGCAATGTTGCCCCTGAAGTCTCAAAACGTAGCAATGTTGCCTCTCCGTTAAAAACCCTAACGGTCAACTAATGGTCAACGTTAAGGTTTTTAATGAAGGGGCAACATTGCTACGTTTTGTTACTTAAGGGGCAAAATTGCTACGCCAAATGTAGCAATGTTGCCCTTGAAGTATCAAAACCTAGCAATGTTGCCCCTCCTTAAAAATCCTAACGTTACGTTAGGATTTTTAACGGAGGGGCAACATTGCTACGTTTTGAGACTTTAGGGGCAACATTGCTATGCCGAAAACTTAAGAGGCAAAATTGTTCCTGGGCACGTACTTCAGGGACAAAATTGGTAATTAACCCTTTAAATTATAATGAGGGGTGAATCATGAGAGCATTTAGGTAATTTAACTGTTAAATTTTGTCCACTTAAGGACCTTTGCTCCTTTATCAAAATTTTAGAATGTTAATTGATGATAGCAGCAGATCACAGTACTCAAAAAATGCTGGGGGTTATTAAACTTGGCAGGAGTACTAGAATATAGGTTTTGCTTCAGAAGAACCAATTTTCTCAAAATATTACAAACTTTTTTACCTTAAAATGTGGTTGTTAAAAACTAACTAATGATTAAACTTACTAAATTTGCAGACCAATCCCCTCCCCCAAAAAAAAAAAAAAACGAAAAAAAAAAGACCATGGGGACATCAACTGACCAATAGCTGAAAGTCACCGTCCGATAGAATTACCAATGAAAATGAAACTAACTCTATGCCTTACAAAACAAAGATCAAGCATGCATGTCACAAATATTGTAAAGAAAACAATTCTGCTCGCATAAACCACCTAAAACTCCTTACCTAATCCGTACGCAAGTGAAAATAAATTTGATGTAATCCAGTAACAAAATATAGCCTGCAAAATTATACAAATGACAAGTGAGACAGCGTACAAATATTGAAGCAAAGTAAACTCTGGTCTGCGGGAAAACAAACAAGCAAGCACTCGATTTCGCTATCAGGTATCAGCTGTATAAATCCTCCCTCTATCCATCATTAGAGGATATAAAGGAGCAAGATTGGGAGAGAATAAAAAGATTATGAAAGGACGCTTTCAAATAGAGACAAAAATATGCTTTTTTTATTTCCTTTTGAACACAAGATAACCAATAATTATAATATATAGAAAAAGTAACTATTGTGTGTTATTTGCAGTAAGTGAGTTGTGTTTTCTGAAAATCAATTTTTTTTATTGGTCCTATTCTATAGGCTGAAATCATAAATAGATCAAATGGAACCAACTTTAGTGGAACTAAATACAGAGCTGCAACTACTTGAAGTGCAGAGGTTGGAGCATTTATTCCCTCTAAAGCTAAGCTGGAAGAGTTTACCTTTGGAAATCCCATGGTAAAAGGAACTGTAAGAACAGCAAGACCCCTAGAGACATTTTTCATGGTGACAGCAGCAGGATTTCCTTCCATACCTTCTTGCATGTTGCACTGTAGAAAAAGAAAAAAAAAAAACAATATGAACATAAAAATAATGGACAACACCACTCTCATCAAATCATTATTTTACGGCAAAAAGACCCGAATAGATCACAGTGAAGAACAAAAAAACAAATATAAAGGAAAATTCAAAAGGTCATTCCTATGAAAATCTATTTTCTTTAGCCTTTGTTTGCTTAGATGTGAAGCATTATCCCTTCAGACCTTGAATTTGTCCCAAAAATTCACATGCAATAAGATAAACACAGATGAGTGAATGTTTCAAATAAGCTTTAACACAATGGCTTCTATGTTACTGTTAGAATATCATAGATTATCTTAGATTACGTTTGATATTTATTATATCTTAGGATATTATATCTCAATCATTTATATCTTAATCATTTTAATTTGATTTATTTTGATTAATTACATTAGATTAGATTCTAAGGTTAGCTCTAAGTTTGCCTAAAGGCTCATATGTACTCTTCTTTATTCACTGAGTTTAATAGAGCGTGTTTTATCCCTCTAAATTCAATATTACACTAGCTTTTTAACAATCTCAGAGTAAATTTACAAGACAAAATTTAGAGCATAAGAGAAAGTTGAAAAACAAGTTTCCATAGAGAAAATGCTCACCTCTACTGTTGTTAAGAATGACAATGCAGTCAGAATCGGCAAAATGTACAAGGTATCTGGTGTTGAGAGATCAAGGAACCAGTAGGCTCCACCAGTTTTGAATGATGGCATTTTTTCAGTCATGTTTGTTATCTGGCAAATAATACAATGACGAAAAAGGTAAAGGATAATTAATAGGTTTATCAAACTAAAAAATTTAAATTTAATGGGAAAAACTTCAAAACTGTCTTACTGCAAGGAAAAAGCTGACAAAGATAGGACCTTGAATAAAGAGTCCTTTCAATGGAGTAAATGGACTCACACCATATCTGCATTACCATAATCACAATTCTAAAATGAAATATGGTAAACAAAGAGTCCATTAAGTTTTCGTTTACACATAAAACGCTGGTTCCATAATGCCAAGGACCAGTGAGTACGATTAGTAATATTATAATTTATAATCTCAAAATTCTCTAATTTTAACTGTAACAAGTATTCTTCCACAACCTTAATAATCACACTTATTTGAAAACCAATTTTTAAATCTCAAATCCTTGTGCAAGGCCAGAGACTCTTTCCCTTTCAAACATGACAGAAGCACATGCCACGTTGCATTTTGAGGGATCAGACCATAACGCCAAACCACAAATTTACTAGCAGAGAAGAGGCCAAAATGGACCATTTACTGATTTCAGCTTCGGTAACCGTCACAAAGATTATTCCATCAATACATTATATCACAAAATGAAAATTACATAAGATGACAGATTGCATGGTTCAATCATGGCATGAAAATCACCAAAAAAATAATGCCAACTGCCGAGGATGTTCCTTGTAGGAAGACTGGAAAACTACTTACTCATTGAACACCTTCTTCATTTTCTTTTGCCCTTCAGCAACAGCCATGGGATCCATAGCCTAAACAACAAATATTATTGTACTTAGAAGCATTTATTTCAAAGAAAAATATTTGGTAGTATCTAATACATGTTATCCAGCAAGGACATGGTTAAGAAAATACTTGCATCTCACAAGGGGACAAAATTTAGAGAATATTATAAATTTTAAAGAAGCATCATATTTCAGGTTCTAGACTGTATTTCCGTAAAAATGAATGTCATTGTACTTAAGAGAAGCATTTGTTTTGGAGAAAACACTTGGTTGAACTTGAATCTAATACGTGTCTCCAACAGCATGGATATAGATAACATAACACTTGCAACAAACAAGAAAACAATATTTAGGCAAAAAGATTACAAGTTTCCCAAAGTGGCGTCAAGTTTCAGGTTGGTGCCCATTAAGCATCGTATTTACATGTTCTAGACTATTTCCCCCATGAAATTGAATAACCATGTTTTTACAAAGCAAAAGAGACTGGTTAAATGGATCTAATTCAGGATGCCAGAGTTTCAGCCAAGAAAAAGGACAATAGCTCTGATACTTAACAGGTAAACCTACAAGTTAGATAATCATTATTCATAAAGAAAAATTGCGTCTAGAGAATACAACTTTCAGATATAGGAGCATGCCAATATAACTTGTCTTGGTACTGAAGTGGTAATACTTGCATAACAGGATCAGTTGCATTGCTTCTACCATTATCATTTTATTAATAGCAACTATTACCACTAATCAAGAAATATGACATTATAACATAAGAAACAGTTACCTTATCTTGCATCTCTTGCTTAATTTCCTCCAGGTGAGGCCTCATTAGCTAACACATGAAACGGTATAATTAGGTGCCAAGTTTATAACTACGCAAGAATAAAAGTACAAAACAATTATGAATGCAATCATTGGAAAAAAAAAAAAAAGCTTAAGGGCCTTTTTAGAATAAGGCCAAAGAAGGAATGGAGAAGGAAGAATGGGACTTTTTCCCTCTGACAGACTAACCCTTGTTTGGCAGTCTAAATTTAATTAGGAGAAACTGAGAAAGGCAATAATGGAGGGCCCATTCCCATCAAATTTTTGCCAACTCAAATTTTGGGGAAAATAAAGGGAAGGAACAGGGGAAGTAATTGCCGTTCCTTCTCTTAGATTCTGCATGAAACAGAAACATAGTAGTAGGTAGTGTAACATACGGTAAGCTTACTGGTGGCCTTGAGTTGATTTATTAAGAGAGGGAGTGTTGCACCACGAATAAGGAGGGTTGTTAGAGCAATAGCTGCCCACCTGAAAAAAAGAATGACACAGTAAAACCTTTTGTTTCAAAATTTTAGTGCACCAAATCTCTTATGGAACATGAATAAAGGAGCATTATGTTCTGTATCATAAATGAGCAAAAGAACAATCTTGTTAACATAAAATGAAATTAAGCAGTCAAGAGAATAGCTGAAGATTCAAATTCTCCTTTATTATCAATCATAGAACTCACTCCTGATTAAATAGTGCTCTTCATATCAAGCTGGAAATCCCCAAATCATTTTAAAGAGTCTTTAATGAGTATTTTCTGGACTGATCTATGGTATCCATTAAAGCATGGCATTTGGACAAATAACAGGATGAGTTTGGATCCATATCAACCAAACAAAACATTTAACAAAAAGATAAGTTAATTCAAACCCATACTCCCAGAAATAAAAAAGCACATGGAACCCACGTGTATGCTAGAAAATCCTTCATATCCAAGCAGATTAGTTTGTCTGTAAGAGAGGGAACACCTTCTCAGGGCATTATACCACAAAATATCTTCCTATGGCATTTCTTGGTTTAATTATGTGGCTTCTTAGCTTAAGTCCTATTTATTTTTTGCAAAGCTCAAGATTTTAATTTCTTTTAATATATCTTGAAAGTATTGGGACAAGATACATATAAACTCACCAGTTTAATCCAGTGAATGTATGCACATAATCTATGAAATACTGCAAAACTTGAACAGGTAAATATGAATCAGCAGCAGCTATTGCAACTTCACTAAGTACAGGAGCCTGAGAAGCAACGGCCTCCATGGTTGTGTCTGTAAGGACATTTGCTACATCACTCGTGAACTCAATATTATCAGAACCCTGATTAATTGTAGACAAATATCGGCAAAAAGAATATCCAGAGCATGGGACGAGGAAACTAGTTGAATTTATTGCATGCCGAGAAGAGGCAGAAAACCCTGGTGATACATTTATAGAGCTTCCAAATGACCTTTTTTGGAGATGACGATCAATTTCTGCTGCAGGTAATTTTTCATCTGGACATTCACGTTTACGCTCATCACTATGTAACAGATAACTTAAAGATGGGTGGCATTTCTGATCGATGAGCTTTCCTCTAATCAAGAGACTGCATCTGTAAGCCATTGATATTTGTTGCAAGCTCTATCAAACAGAATCAACTAACCAAGTTAGACACATATCTAGGAAACTACTTTCTATCAAACAACATTGTCAAAAAACTGACCGATAGTTAATCTATGATACACAACACTTAATAATACACAATCATGCAGGACCATTGAAATGTCAAATAAGCAAAATCCAACTGGATATGTGGCATATTTGCAACTGTATGAGTTCCCGTGGCCCTACTCAAAATTTTCTCTTGTTAAACTCAGAAGTGTCCAAATGTGCATCTAATAAAAGTTGTGCAACTGAAATCTGAAAAAGTTTTATGCCAACAGTTGAATTTACACTCAGTACAGAGAAGTTGTCAAGCCATTCCTCAAATAAATATCAACAGCCAGGAGTCACCAGTCCAATAATATTACGTTAAAACACATTTCAAATCTTCAATCAACTAACTCTGAACCTAGCTTCATTCAATATGAATGAAGTCTCAACTCTTGAGAGAGGGGGGGGGGGGAAATAAAATATCAGAATAACATTACTAAAAACGAAGTAGCAAGTCCCACACATCCACTGAAGCCATAGAAGTAGAAAATGAAAAGGCTAACAAATACGGAGATGGAGAATGAGTCAGAAAGCCAAGAACAAGAAGAATAATATGAAGAATAGATCGAACCGGCTAATTTATGTATGGGAAAAGCATGAATTCTACAAGTTGAAATCTACATGAAAAAGCTATCAGCAGCCTAATCCAAAACAGAGGAAGGCACCGGCTGGTAATCATTGTACACAGGATGCATGCACATAAACAACAAGATTGGCACAATAAAGCATACATCCATCAGCAAAAACTGCAGCACAATCTAAGTATGAGCCCTGCAGATAACCTTCACAAACCTATGCAAAAGTCTAAATAAAACATACAAACAAAAACATAAAAACAATAAATCACACTCAACAACAAACATATAAAACAAAACAAAAAAGAACTTATTTAACCTATCCTAAGAAGAAAATAAAAAAAAAAAATCCCCCAAACTTAGAATCAAGCTAAAACCAAGCAGCCAATCAACATTTCAAGCCTACACCTACTCCTCACTGCCTTAGAAGACCATTTACTTGCTCAAAATGAAATTTCAAAGATTGAAGAGGCAGCTGATCAATCCATTTCATTGTGGTAGACCAAAGAAACTAAAGTATTTCAAGAGATCAAATCAAGGGCAAGAGAAAAGCAAAAGGTCAAAGAGAAAACAAAAGTTTTTATAGTTGAAAAATCAAAACAACTTTGGTTTATTTAGATGACCAAAAGATTTTCCCATATCAAAATCAAATGATCAAAGCAGAAATTGGTTTCAACAGATGCCATCATCAGTAATTGCGTAAAACCAAATAATTGCAGTGATTTTCAAAGCCCGTTCTTATCTTCTTGAATCAGAATTTGGTCTTCCACAATGAAATGTTTATAGTACAAGCTAAAGGTGCAAAACAAAGTGGCCGAGAACTAGTTCACAACTTTACAAAGTCTGGCCAAATCAAGCAACTGTGTAAGTAGTTCTGAATTCTTGTGGATTGGGGTCCAAGCTGGGTTTTCACAAATAATAAACACATTGCCATTTACATGTCAGTATGTAAAGGCGTATTTTCATGGTTCAAAACTTAATTGCAACCTTTTCCAATTAGAATCACAACCCATAAAAAAAATTCAGAGCATCCTTGTTTAGAAACAGTTAACCGTGCTTAACCAATCAAGCATGTTATTAACAATATCAAAATCATGCCCAAAATGAACTAGCAAATCCAAGACAGAATGTACAAAGCAACCATCAGTAGTTGCCACATGCTAATCCTCACATCACATGTAAATTCAAGCTTAGATGCTAATATGCTTCATAACAATTCAGAGCATTTTGTATTAAGACAAATTCCATAAGCAACCTTGTGTACTCAGATTTCCACAATGACTACAGGTTAGGGACATGTTGCAACGTATAAGCTAGCTAATCTCAATGCTTCCTTTGTTCAACCCTAGGTTCTAACAATTTTAGGACATGGAAAAGCAGAATTTTCAAAGATACCCGGCATATGCAGGGTGTCAACAGAATGTTTCTATAGGCGCACAATTCATCAAATTCCCAAGTTCCTGTTTAGATTCTGAGTTCAATTTTTTTTTTTTTTTTTTTTTTTTTTTGAGTTCTAAGAATATGGGATTAAGATGAAAATGGGCAGAGACTTATTTCTAAGTTTATAGTATCAGTTGCGAAACCTTTTCAACAGCAACCACAAATTTCAGAACTGAAGAACCTTTTCAATTATCATAATAACCAGACATTCAGTTGCGAAAATCCATTTTACTGATGTTATAAACATAGAAACTAAGTCTCTGTAGCAAACTCAAGTTTTCAGAATTTAAAAAAAAAAATACAGTTCAGTTCTCATGAAAACCAAGCATATGCAAGCAATCCAGAAAATTAAGAACTGGTATTCCTGCCTTTCAGAGACTACCCAAGCAAGCAATGTAAAACATAATAACCCTCAGATCAAAACTCATCAGTTCAAGCCTTAGTTTAGCATGCTTTAACACTTAATCAGAACCACAGAGGCTTCATGCGACTATTGCCATCAAACTCGACTCTAATCCAACTCAACCCAACCCAAAAATAGAGAGGCATGAGCTTTACCTCAGAAGAGAGCAACGATCAGACCCTAATTGCAGAAAAATAAAAGTCTGAGAATTAGAGGGCACCACGCACGACTTGAGCGAGGAAACAGAGAGCTGAGAGACGAACTGAGAGTGCCGCTGGAAAGGGAGGCGCAGAACAAAGCACGAGGGCAGAGAACTCCAGCGCCACGGACCTGGAACGGAGAAGCAGAGGTGGCGCAAGAACCTATGACGATGGAGATGGGGGTGAGAGTCGCCAGCAACAGAGAAGCCAGAAAGAGCGACGGTAGCGGCGAACAGGGGAAGGCTATGAGCGACGGCTATTGTGAACGGAGTGAAGGAAATGGGCGATTGTGGAGGAGGCACGGTGTGGAAGAAAGCAGAGGTGAAGAGCGATGGAGGCTATGTTCTGGAAAAGCCAGACTCTTGCTGAAGCTCGCCAGCGTGGTGGACCGAAGGTAATGGCGGTGACGGAGGATGAAGACGGTGATTATGGTGAAAGCTAAGGTGGAAGTGGATCGCTAGAGGAAGGCCGATCTGGTGCGTGGCTTGCGTCGCGATAATGAAGATGACAGACGCGATGGAGGAGTGAGTGGGCTAAGCGGCGGAGAATGAGAAAGAAGGGTTGAGAACGCTATACACAGACTGTTTAGGAAAGCATCATGAGCCAAAAAAAAAAAAGGTCCATAAGCTCAGAAGTGAAAACCTGTTTCTTTGTTTTTTTTTTTTTTTTTGTATTTGGGAAAGCTTTACTATGTGAGGGCTTCAAGGGCTAAAGTTAGTTATTTCTGTGTTAAAACAATTGATGCAAGCTTCAAATCTCATTAGCTTAGGCCTTTTATTTTCAATTTTGTATCCCAACTAATCACAATATATATATATATGATGCAAGCTTCAAATCTCATTAGCTTAGGCCTTTTATTTTCAATTTTGTATCCCAACTAATCACTATATATATATATATAAAATCCATTCTTCATTTTCCATCTCAACTATCTTTTCAAAAGCTATGATAAACAGGTGCCCGTTAGGAAAAAAACCACTACCGCTATCCCAAACACAAAATACATCAGGAAAAGTCCAACAAAAAACAAAGTCCATCAGAAATAAAAGCTACTTCTACCACCGCTATCATGGATGAGGTTAGGGTTTGATGGGGTTGGGTTTCTCTCCTAATCATTTTCCTATTGTCCCTCATCATCTTTAAATCATATCCATCCAATTAATCACAATATTACTTTAACTTCTCTCTCCTCTTCCCAATCAACGGCTCAGAAAGGGCTAACGAGAGAAAATGAGAAAAATGATGAGGAGAAGATCCTCTCCCAGTTTGATGGGAATTGAGGGAAATTACATTTGGAGATTAGTGCTTTGAAATTAGGAACGAATATGGTCCTGGTGGACCACATTCATTTGGGTAAAATGGGAATTAAATGAAAATGAAAGGCAAATTAGGAAGATCACGTTGTTGTTGTTGTTATTATTTTTATTATTTTTTAATTTTTAATTTTTTGAAAATGAAAATAATTCTTAATTAAAAGAAAAACCACTTAACTCAACAAGTTTTTACACTTGCTCAGGCAAAATTGCATAGAGAGCAATTTTGGAACACTAGCCACGGCAAGTTGCAAAACTTGCTGAGGCAAGTGAGCATAGAGAGCAGTTTTTGAACATTGGCACGGCAAGTTGAAAAACTTGTTGAGGTAAGTTTTGTTGTAAAAAAGAAAACAAAATAGCAACACTGCAAGACACAAGAAACATTCTCAAATACCACAAGAATCACCAAATAAGCTTTATACCAATAATTATCAACCAAATTACTCAGGATCAAGTACTTTAAACCATCCAAGACCATAAGGCACACATATACACATATTCATAGGGAATACCATACACATCAATTTGAGCACTTAAGTAATGGTCACAAGTGAATTTCACATAGAAAATCAACCAAATAAGCACAATAGCCATAGTATTACTCAAAATTGACTAGTCATCATAACTTCACCCCAGAATCATATAGATATGAGCTTAAAGTCAAATGAACTTCCCTTAAAAGAATTCCCCTTGGAAATCATGAGTTTTTCCTCCCTCATTGATATTTCTCCTAGCTGCAACAGTCAAATTTTAAGTTGGGTACCTTTTCTTCCTATAAAACAAAAACATCAAACGTAAATCTACTAAAAAGATACACACACACAAATTGAAAATATTTAGTTTAGACTTGGGTTTCTTGCCAAGAAGCGCTTAGTTTATAGTCTTTAGCTCAAATGTTCATGTTGGTCACTCCTTATTAACTAAGTAGATAGTGGAAACAAGCCTATCCACATCTCCACCCCAATAATGTTTCAATCGTTGGCCATTAGTCTTGAATCTTTCGCTTTTCTCATTTTCCAGCTCCACATCACCAAATTTAGATGTTTGAACCACCATGAATGGACCGGACCATCGAGATTTTAGCTTTCCCAGAAATGACCTCAACCTAGACACCCGATGGCCAAGTACAATGTCTTCTTGCACCATGAAGTGACATTTCTCCCAACTGAGAATCAAATTTGTTTTTTCACACCGTTCAAGCACTGCGTCCAAATTATTCAAGCAAGAATCAAAAGATGAGCCAAACACAGAGAAATCGTCTATAAATACTTCAATGGTCTTCTCAATCATGTCAGCAAAGATGGACATCATGCACCTATGAAATGTGGCAGGAGCATTGCAAAGTTCAAATGGCATTCTTCTGAAAGCGAATGTGCCACAGGGACAAGTAAAAATAGTCTTCTCTTGGTCTTCCGAGGCTATAGCTATCTGATTGAACCTTGAATAACCATCTAGAAGACAAAAGAACTCCTGGCAAGCTAGCTTGTCAAGCATATGATCAATGAATGACAACAGAAAGTGAACCTTCCTTGTAGCAGTGTGAAGCTTTTGGTAGTCCATACACACTCGCCATCCAGTCACCGTGCAGGTAGGAATCAGTTCATTTTGGGTGTTAGCTACTACAGTCATGCCACCCTCTTTGGGACACATTGGACTAGGCTCACCCATGAATTATCAGATATAGGATACACTATTCCAGCTGAAAGCCATTTGAGAATTTACTTGACCACTTTTTTCATAATCGGATTCAAGTGCCTTTGATGCTCAATTGAGGCTTTGTGATCATCCTCCAATAGAATCTTGTGCATACAAATAGAAAGGCTTATTCCCTTGATCTCGGTGATAGTCCACTCGATAGCACGCCTATGTTCTCTCAAGACTCTTAGTAGCTTCTCTTCTTGCAAATCAGAGATGGTGGAAGAGACAATCACCGATAGAGTGTTAGAATTTCCAAGATAAGCATACTTGAGATGAGAAAGTAATGGCTTCAACTCTAGAAGCTAAGGAACTTCAATAGAAAGCTTCAATTGAGTACTTAAGGCATCATACACCTCAAGTGGTTCAAATGTCCTCAGTCTAGAATGAGGAAATGATTCAAAACGAAATAGCTCTTCAACAACATCTTCATCAAACTCTTCAAAGCTCTTCTCACCAATCAAGAATGCCTCTAAAGGGTTTTTGATCATGGAGTTATATGATTCTTGAGGAATAACTGCATCTAATATATGTACAAAAGAACATTGAGCTGAAGCATCATGAAACTTCAAGGCTTTTTGCATGTTGAATATCACTTGTTCATCATCGACCCTCAAAGTGATCTCACCCTTTTCTACATCAATGAGAGTCCTTGCAGTGGTTAAGAATGGACGCCCAAGGATGAGAGGAATTTTCTAATCAACTTCACAATCAAGCACTACAAAATCTGCGGGGAAGATAAACTTGTCAACTTTAACTAGGACATCTTCAATGATTCCTCTAGGTTTAGAACTGCTACGATTGGCCAAAAGAAGAGTTACTGTAGTAGGTTTTGGCTCTCCCAAGCCCAATTGGTTGAAAACAGCTAGAGGCATTAAGTTAATACTTGCACCCAAATAACAAAGAGCTTTACCATTAAAATTTGTCCCAATGTTGCAAAGGATGTAAAAGCTTCCCGGATCTTTAAACATAGAAGGTAACTTCCTTTGAATGACCACACTACACTCTTCGGTCAATGCCACGATCTCAAATTCATTGAATCTCTGATAGAAGCAAAGATAGGGAAATCCTTCTTTGCAAAGTGGGTGAAATTTCCTCCTTTTTGGATGAGATTTCTAGTATAAATATACCAGGCAGCTCTTTGCTTAGGGGGCATTGAAACAGAGTAAAATTTAGAATTTCCAATGCATCAGGGATAGGCTCATTAGGTTTAAGCAATGAAAATATCTGCCTATCTGTGTAATTTAATGATGCAACAGGTGGGGGATTATGAATTTGAAGAATGGAATTCAGGGAGGAAGGAGTTATGGTGATCTTTTTCCCTCTGATGGTTGTGGTAATCCTCTCCTCAACCAAATTTCTGTCACTATCCGTAAGATTATCACTTTTCATGTAATGATAAAATACTTTGACAAGAGTTGGACTGTAAGAGGCTTTTATGGATATCAAAGGCTCAAATTGGGTAAACCAGGGGTTGAGATCAAGGTTACAGTCTTCTTTTAGGTGAGCTAAATCCACATATATAGCAGGACAGAAAGTTTTAAATTCATAATTCTCCTTAAATCTAATTGCATCCTCACCAGATAATCTCACAGTCTCATTGGAAAATCCTCTAGGTAAAGAAGAGTGTTTGTAAATCTCAGATAGAGCAGGGGTTTCTTTAGATACCTGAGGCACAGATTCCTTTTGATGTTGAGAGGTAGATTGTGCTTGAAAACTTGCTTGTCCAGCTTTAGGAGCATTTTTCTTAGTTCGTTTGGATTGGTAGGTCTCAGTTACCTCTGGAACTTTATCTTTTCCTCTACTAGTTGCCATTTCTGTGTCTGTCTGAGTCTGAGCAGAGTCTTCTTTGGAAGGAGAAGAGTGAGTTGTAGGAACACCTGGAATTCTTCTATCAACTCCATGTTTGTATCGTTTGGAGAACGATTTTCTTCTTGGAGGTCGAGGAGGTACATTGAGTGGGGGAATTTGTTGTTCTCCATGGACTGGATTGGGTGTTTCGTCGGTTGCAGGTCGTTTGGAGGCCATTTCTCAGATTTTCGTTGAGGAAGATGAGAGGATTTGAGAGAATTTTAGGGTTAAGCTCGAGGTGAAGTGAAGTGAAACGAAGCAATCAGGTTTTAAAATAATTTTATCGCGACAAACTCGAGTTCACAGGTGTAGGCTCGAGTTTGTGTGATTTTGTACTAACCTGGACTTCAAGAGTGTATGTGTGAACCCTTGAAATTTTCCTTAGGCTCGAGTCTAGTCACTTACAGGCTCGAGTCTGTGAAACTCTCAGAACTGAGTTGTTCTCTGTCTCCCGTGAACTCGAGTTCGCCAACTAATAGGCTCGAGTTCGTCTTTCTGCAACAACTTCATTTCCTTTCTGACTCCCGCGAACTCGAGCTTATCAACTAATAGGCTCGAGTTTGCTTCTCTTTATAGCAAATTGTGCAACACCCAGAATAGACTGTCTACTTTCGGGGGCCATATCTCCCTGGTCTGAACTCCGTTTTGGTTGGTTCAACTATCGATTGGAAATCCCTTTGAGTCTACTTTCCAATGCCACCGATTTCAGCTCAATTGGAGTCTCCGTTTGTGAGATACACTCAAAACATTGAAGGTTGGTCCTTTGTGTGACGTGGATTTCACTGTCAACTTCATAAATTCATAGCTCCTTCATCTTAACTCCTTTTGGCTTTAATTATATATCAACATGACGCCTTGGGAGTCTAGTTTCATATGCCACTGGTTTCACCTCAATACGATATCTGGTTTAGGAGATATCATTGAATTACCAGACGTTGCCCAAGTGAAACACTGAACAGAGGCTGAAATGCTGAAGACCGTTGCAAGCTCGAGTTTGCCAACTTATAGGCTCGAGTTTGGAGTTCCAAACCTGAGGTTTAAGTTCTAAGCTCGAGTTTCCCTTGTCCAGAGGCGTCAGAGTTGCTGAGGACATTACAGGCTCGAGTTTGCAAGTTATGAACTCGAGTTTGCTGATCCTGGAACTGATTTTTGATGGTTTTAACTCTGAATTGATCCATTCCAACTTCCATATGATCTTGGAGACTTCTAGCATCAATATAAGAACTTGAATAAAGATGTTCCATTGCATCGCAAGTTCTTCCTTCTTCAATTTCTTCTCTCCTTCTAGATTATCCCCCAAAATCATTTGATAACTTCTTGCTTTATGATATTCTCATTATATTGTGCAAGAGCTTCTTTCTTCGATCTTGATTATTCTCCATAGAGACTTCCAACATCACATATATCAACATATAGTGCAGCTTCTTCTTTCTTTAGTCTCTTTTCTTGATCATTCTCCATTATTAAACTTTGCATCTACATTAAATATAAGAATTAGTCAAAGTAGAAGATAAATGTAGTATGCAACCTTTTTGCTCTTAAGAATGACATCTATATAAGACATCATCAAAACTAATCAAAACCATCATTCTCCCCCTTTTTGATGATGGCAAATACTTTAAGAAAAATATGTATGAATATGAAAACTAATAAACCTAGCATATTTTTCTTGCCACTAACAGAGAGCAAGACTGGCTTATCTTTGCATTTTAAACTCGAGCCTGGGTTCTTGAACTCGAGCCTAAAAGCTCCAAAAAGGTTTTTGAAAGAGTTTACGAATGAGTAAACTCGAGCCTGCATAAGCAAGCTCGAGTTGGCCTCTGGAGGGAAAACTTTTCATTTGAAAATCATTTCTTTAAACTCCACGGTTTGTATTTTGAGTAGAGTTTGCTAATTTTCAAATGTTGCAAACTCGAGCCTAAATAAATGAACTCGAGCCTATGGTGTTTGTGTAGAGTTTACTCCATAGTTTGAAAGACACAAAAGAGTTTACAAAACGTGTAAACTCGAGCCTGCAAGTGCAAGCTCGAGTTTTCCCCTGGCACAGAGCAATTGAACTTTCCAACCTTTACAAACTCGAGCCTGACATTTTAAACTTCAGGTTTGCCTCTGGCCAATTGATTTCGAAGTTCATTTGTTTAACATAAACTCGAGCCCATCTCTCTGAACTCGAGCCTAATCTTCCTGATGAGTAAAGTTACTTTACAAACTCTAGAGTTCATATTTCAAACCTCAAGTTTGCTTGACATGAATAGTGTCAAGCTCGAGCCTGTTCACTAACGGACTCGAGCCTATACTTATGCAAACTCGAGTTCATGTCCCTGATACAGAAAATCATCATTCCAAAAGTCTCATTTCTCAATCACATGTTACCCAAATGACCTATACTTCTTCTTAACATTATTTATATCATTTGTGTACATGTTTCAGATTATTAAAGCTTGACAGAACATCAATCTTGACCGAAATCAAGATCTATCAAAAGTGTGAAGATGAACTTTGCTGCACATTTTCAGAAATGGGAAAGATGACAGATTTCAACGAGAAACTTGAACAAATGCTCGTCTGTGATGTTCTCCAATACATTCAAACATTCAGACGATGAAATAGAAGCCTCAACGGATTCATCATTCAAAGTTTCTATTATGACAGATTTGAATTTGCTTTAAAGTCATTAAAGCAAGTCGATGACAGCCTGGAAAGAATCGAAAGCATTAATCTCACGCGTCAAACAGAGGATCAGTGAAAATGATGAATTCCCTCATTTGGAAACAATTGCTATAACTTTTACTCAGAATGATTTGTTGCACAAATCAAATAAAAAGCACTAAATGATCATCAATGCAGAGCAATCATCGGAAATTCAAGAAACATTATGACCCAACGGCTATATTCCCCATCCATGACCACAACAGCTAGAATTTCGAATGGAGACAATGCAGAATGGAGAAGCAACGGTCATATGAAGATTTGCCGCTATATATAGAGCTACATACAAGTCTTCAAACAGAGACAACAAGCAGAGAAACAAGCCTACCTCTTCAACATGCTATTACTCGATCTCGCTTATCATTTACTCTCGATTTTCAATGTCTATATATCATAGAGAGTGAAATGTTTTGTATTGTACTTCAGTGTTTATCCATACACTTCTGAGAGAGAAGAATCATTGTAAACATCCTATCATTCTACCTTAGAGTTACTCAAGATTGGGTGATCTTGAGTGGGAAACACATTGTGTTGATTACGGCTTGTAAGGGAGTGAATCCTAGTGAGAGGATTACTTCGAGTGCGAGTGTGTAATCAAACAGTGTATTGATTACGTTTGTAAGGGGAGTCAATCCTAGTGAGGGGTTTACTTCTAGTACAAACGTGTAATCAAGTTGAAAGAAGATAGTGGATTGAAATTCTCAAGTGGAGCTTGGGACCGGGACGTAGGTCAAGGATTGGGCCGAACCAAGATAAATCACAGTTTGCATATTCTCTTCCCTTATCTCTTACATTCCCAGCATATATGTTTGAATGATAGTTTATCACTTTATAAATTATTATTGACATTCAAACTATTTCCAGCAAGTTAAGAAAAGTTTCTTAAAGTGCTAAGTTTTTAATCAAACACCCAATTCACCCCCCCTCTTGGGTGATAGCCAAGTCTTTCATAAACATCTTTAAGGAACTTAGCATATTTAGGCATATTCTCCAAAGCTTCGGCAAAAGGAATGTTCACATGGAGTTGTTTGAACATGTTCACAAACTTTTTGAACTGAGCATCTTCTTCTTTCTTCTTGAATCTTTAAGGAAAAGGTAGCGGTGACATAAAAGTAGGGGTGGTTGGCTTTCTCTTTTTCTCATTATTCATCTCTTGCTCCACCTTCTTGCCTTTGCCAACATCATGCAAATTTTCTTCAATTTGCTTTCTCTTCTTAGTGTCATCTTCATCCACTACACTTTCTTCATCAACATCAACAATCACTTGATCATCTTGCTTTGGCTAAGGAGTACTTGAGCTAGTCACATTCGATAGCACTTGGCCGCTTCTCAAGTTAATAGCACTGCATTCCTCTTTTCCAATTTGTTTTGGATTAGGAATGGTATTGAAAGGTAGGAATATCACCTAGAGGGGGGTGATAGGTGATCTCAAAAACTTTTCGTGAAACACATGCAGACTTAAGTAATACAGAAAGAAACAGAGAAGGGAAATTGACACAAGGCAATTTATACTGGTTTGGTCTAACACTTCGACCTATGGCCAGTCCCCAAATCCTTTGGGTATTTCACTAATCACAAATGGTTACAATTACACACTCTATACTCGAGATGATCCTAACTCACTAGGACTCACTCCCCCTTACAAGTTGTAATCGTACACCACACTTAAGGTTCCTCAACCTTAAGATTTAAACAGAAAAAGGAATAAGTGTTTAAATAACTCCTCACGGGTGGATAATAAATGAACACTGAAGAACAATGAATATCCGAAGATACAGATGAAACAGCAAATTGCAATAAGTTCGATTTGAATGCACAGTGTTTCAGTAGCTGGTGAATTCAATGCTTCTGCTTTTTATAGATGTTGTAATAAATGACCGTTGGTGAAGCTTGAGGTTTAACCGTTGAGAGTCTTGAATATGTTCGTTAGACAGATGAAGCTTGGTTAATATTTCCGGCTTTCAAATAATCCAGGTAGATTTTGCAGTCACGACATTCTCTTCATTCCTTTTGTTTTGCCCGTTGAGAAACAACAATTAATGCACAGACGGAATGTAAGAGAAGACTTTACATAGATCAGAGCATTGGTTATGGAGATTATCATTGGTATGGAAACTGAATTTAATGCTTTTCTGACACAATTTGCTTTTTGCAAATTTGATGTTTAATCCATGATAAAATCATTTGAAACTCATTAACAAACTAATTAAAAGCAATTAGGATTAGTAATGAGTAACATTATGAAGTAATGAGATTAAACACAGTGATATATAATTTTACACAGACGGTGATTTGAAAAAAGGGGGATCATGCTCGAGCAACAAATCATGCTTGCTCGGGCAAGCTTATCTTGCAGGAAATGGGAATTGGTTTCAGTCGCTGATGCTCGAGAAAGATATTTTCTCTACTCGAGCATGGTGCTCGAGCATGATATATTCATGCTCGGGCAAGACCCAAACAGAGGCGAAAATGTATGTTCATTTCACTGTTGCTCGAGCATGAAGAACTCCATGCTTGGGCAACAGATTGCCAATACTCAAGCAAGCTAAAGGCATGCTCGGGCAAGGATCAGGCAGAGACAAAAAGATAAATGTCTAATGACACTGCTCGAGCAAGCTTTTCCTTCTGCTCGAGCATGGTGCTCGAGCATGACATTTTCATGCTCGGGCACAAGTCATCCAGAGGCGAAGGGAAAGAGTCTTAGCGATATTTCTCGAGCATCCTTTTTCTTGCTCGGGCACGCTGCTCGAGCATGAAACATTCATGCTCGGGCATTCGGCTTACAGAGACTGAAACTAAGGAACAGAGCGATAGTGCTCGAGCATCCTTTTTCCCTTGCTCGACCACGCTACTCGAGCATGCTATATTTATGCTCGGGCATCAGTCATCCAGAAATGAAAACTTAAGGAAACGATGTTACTGCTCGAGCAACCTCTTTATCTCTACTCGAGCATGCTGCTCGAGCATTACTTACACACTACTCGAGCATGATTTGACTTGGTACATTTTCCTTTCTTTCAACACGATGATGCTCGGGCATGGCTGTTTCCTGCTCGAGCATGCTTTGCCAATTATTATTCTAAAACACTTTGAATAGTTCATCAGATCAAAAGATCAGTGTTTGTTATCATCAAAACATATAAGAACTAACATGTATCACTAGGAAGGCTGCTTCTTGACATAACATTTACCTGTGATGCTAATTGCCCCATTTGCACTTTAATTTTTTTAATAGTAGTTTCATGGAGAGAGAAAGTAGCTTTAGTTTCAACCCTTGAAGATTCTATTTCAGACAAGATTTGGGCTAGCATCTTGTCCGTTTTAGATTCCTCTTCCTTAATAGGAACCTACCTTCATTGCATTTGAAAATCGGGTGGAGGAATAGGCTTAGTACTAGATGTAGACCCATGTGTTTGATTCAAACTGTTACTTTGTCTCCAAGAAAAATTGGGATGAGTTCTCCAAGCAATATTGTAGGTTTGTGAATAGGGGTTGCCTTGAGGATGTTGATACTTGCCTATATAGTTAACAGATTTAGTAGCCATGTAAAGAGGACAATAGTCAGGATATGGACATCATGGCATTGATCACATACAAGTGGTGTAGCATGAACAGAATGCACACCTTGAGAAGTGATCTTTTGTATTTGAGACTTTAGCACGTCAAAACGCTTATTCAAAGTGGATAGGAGAGTTTCAATTTGTGAGGAAGAGTCTTCTTTTGTATTAGGCATGGCTTGGTTTGTCCTCCTATCATTTCCTTGAGTATTATTTGTAGACAACTGATCCAACAACCGAATCACCTCATTCACAGGAACATTCTGGTATCCTCCATTGGTCATAGGATCAACCATTACCTTAGATTGATGATTAAGTCGAGTACAAAAAATTTGAACTACAACCCATTTGTCCACCCCATGGTTAAGGCATTGCTTCAATAACATTTTGTATCTCTCCCAAGCGGCACAAAGATGCTTGTCTGGTGAAAGAGATTTGCCGAGCCCTTACAAAATAACCAAGTTCAATAAAAGATTTGCAGTAATAGGGAACCTGGATCGTTTTCCCAACGAATTTGCAGCGGGTTTGATTGGAATAACAGTGAAATAGAAACAGTAAAAAGGGGGGTTTTGGTTCAAAAGATTAGAGAAGGAATAATAGAAACAAACCAAAATGAAACACAGATTAAACAGATAAACAAACGATTAACCTGCACTGGGATTCCGTAACCTTCATCGGGCAAAAACATAATAATCGAACTCGTGATTGATTCGAACAAACCGAAATCTCTGCGTTTATCCAAAACTCCTCGACTAGACGATCGCCTAGCATTTGATCGAACTCATGGCGAACTCGTTGTGCGATCGCTCAACGCTCTCTGTAACCCGGTGCGACTTATGTCCTTGGGATGTCAATCTGGGTATTAAATCTAATACTCATTCTGCAATCATAATCGGATCCGATTATAATAAACAGAAACGAATTACGTTATCGCTTGAAGTGCTGGCCCTCTGGATTCACAGAATTCTCAATCCATGGGTCAACCACAAAAGCTTAGCCAAGCATGGTTAGGAAAAACTCAGAAGAAAAGATGAAGAAGATAAAGAACATGATGAACAACTCAGAGAAAATAACCAAGCTTCTAATTTAATCCCAAAAGTCTCATAAAGAGTAATTGAGAGAATATTGAGAATGTTGAGAATATGTTTGTAGCCACCATCTAACCTCCTTATATAGGAGAGATGACTAAACAAAAATAGGAATCCCCTAATAAATAGGAAACCTCTAATAAATAGGAAATCTCTAATTGGTCTTTTATTACAAAATTCGGGCAAAATAGAAATCCAGAAAAATGCATCTGTCTTTAGCTCCAATTTCGTCCATCTTCTTGTCCTAATCCGCCTTCTGAGTCTTCATAACAATTGTAGATCTCTGAATCATCTAAAAAGGAAAGAAGAATCAGGCTAATCGGATATCTAGATCAAAAGTTATGGCGAAAATACTAAATCATTGTAAATCTGGAATTTAATCATAATAAATGAGTTCAATTCAATTAAAAGCTCAAAGCCCAATTAAGTAACAAAATCCATGATTTATCAATCAAACATTCCTAAATTTATTCACCAAGAGATACAAATAAGTGTAATAATATTCAATCATCAAATTCCCCCACACTTATCCTTTTGCACTCCTGAGCAAAATTAAAAGAAAAGAGTAAAAGAAAAACTTCTTCTTTCTAACAATTGCTAACAATGCAAAAACCGAACAAGGGACACAAAGTTTCAAAAGACCAATCGTTTAGACCAAAATCCTTTCATCTCAAATTACAAATCTTGGCAATCTCAATCAATGATGCTAACCACAAAAGATGGTCTCTCAAAGGATGCTCTCAATTAATCTCTCAAGTGTATAGGGTAAATTAGTGTATCGCTCAAATTCTAGTCAAGAAAATTGTCCTACCATAAGCTTGCTCAATTTCTACTTCTCCACTACTCATAACACATGCATGCACAAATCAAGAGAGCTTGTTATTAAAGGTTGTAATGGGGCTAGGGTGAAGGTAGGTAATAGTATGGAATGAGAGGCTAAGCACCAAAGAAATTTAAAAGAGCACTAATTAGCACAGTCATTCTTTATGTAGAAAAACTTTTATTTCACTCATATATCTCCTTTCTTTCTCTGTATTTTTTTTCCTTTTTATTTATTTCTTTCTTCTTTTTTTTTCTTTTTACTTTTTTTTTTCCAAGCCCTTTTCTTTTTCTTTCTTTTTTTTTTTTTAGGAACTATACTATATACATAATCTCAATGAAAAAAATCAAATATCCCCCCCACACTTAAACTATTGCACTCCTAAGCAACCCCCACACTTAAACACAAAACCAAGGTGAAACCAATGCTCAATAAATTTTCAAGGTGCGGAATAAAATGGTTTTACGCTTAGGTTTGTAATGTGGTTTAGAAAAGAATGAGTCAAAAAGGCCCAAAGGGGCTAGCAAAGGAATCATAATGCAAGGGAAAAGGCTATTTGGCCAAAGTGGGGAAAATAAAAGAAAGAAAACAAGCTTCCATCATACTTATGCACGTAAGTGAAAAATGCAGTTTCAAAAAGAAAAGGAGCAAGTTCTAGAGAACACAAATCATGAGCAGATGCACACATGAAAGAAAGAATGGAAAAAGATGAATTCCATTCATGTAGGCCCAAAATCTCACAAGGTTAATACCAACTCAAGCAATCAACATCACCAAATCAACTACCAAGACATGTAATCGAAGAGTTAAGAAATTCAGCCCAAATAGAATGATCCATCATCACACACTTCAAATTTTTATTTTGAAAAGGGAAATTATTCACAAAAGAAAACTTTTCTTCCTT
Source organism: Acacia pycnantha (assembly GCA_025563575.1). Lineage (NCBI taxonomy): Eukaryota > Viridiplantae > Streptophyta > Magnoliopsida > Fabales > Fabaceae > Acacia > Acacia pycnantha. Next base: position 48,422 of record JAMWYP010000578.1, on the reverse strand, counting down.
TTCTTGAATACAAGGAATAAAAACCAAAACAAAAATATTTTTCTTTTTCTCATTTTGAAAACAAAGAACAAAAACCAAAAGTAAGAACAAAATCCTGCCCCTACACTTAATTCATGCATTAGCCTTAGTGCAAAAGATAAATATAACATATAATAGTAGGTAATGCAAGTAAAAGAGTAAGGAGGGAGTACGACCGGACTATTAAAATCTTGGAGACTCAAATGAAGTGGCATAATTGGCTTCTTTCCTTTGTCTGGTTGTAAGTCACATGAAAGCACTAGTGATGTCCTTTGTTTATGTTTAGCAAACAACTTCCTTTTTAAGATCCGTAAATAACATTTCAACTCAAGTATGGAAGGTGTTTGGATAGGAGTAATCAATCCATGTACCTGCATAAAATCATGACACCAAGCAGTATCTTGTCCCACATAAATATAATCAATAAAACTCAATTTATCAAGAATCAAGGAAGATCCCAAAATAAATTGATCAAAAGAAAATGTTGGAACTTCCAAATATTTTGAGCAACCCACAAAATCAACATGACTCTCCTCAGTAAGAGTCAAACTCTTTAAAGAATAAATCAAGTGATCACTCAAAATAGTCTCACAATGGTTGCTCAAATCATCAAACAAGACAAACTCTACATGTGAAACATCATGATTCATGATGGTCTTTCCTGTAAATGCATATCAAAAGCAAGGCTTTCCCCACACTTATCTTTAATAGTATCTCCACTAACAACAGTCATGCCAAGATCATGAATAATATCAATAAAATCAATGGAGATATTACTTCCATCATTCAAAGCATCATTATGGTTAGCAGTAAGTGGAGTATATTTAAAATCAATAGTGTTAGGGGAATGGACATCATAATGGATATCACAACCAACATCAGAATCCACAATTAATGCAGAATCACCAATCAAATCACAGTGACCATATAATGCATCATTAATCTCAGTGCAAATAGGACACCATTCATTATTAGAACATGCACAATTAATGATTCATTCACGATGAAAATATGGACAATCAGCATACCAATCAGCAATAACATCATCAACAACATTGGCATCCATGACTCAAAAAAAATAAAAAAATAACAGCCCAATCGGAGTAAGTAAAACAATTGAAATACCCGATATATTCAGCCGAGACTCAAAAAAAATTTAAAAAATAAAAAATAAAAAAATAAAATAAAACTACTTTACACACAGATTAAACAGATAAACAAACGATTAACCTGCACTGGGATTCCGTAACCTTCATCGGGCAAAAACATAATAATCGAACTCGTGATTGATTCGAACAAACCGAAATCTCTGTGTTTATCCAGAAACTCCCTCGACTGGACGATCGCCTAGCATTTGATCGAACTCATGGCGAGCTCGTTGTGCGATCGCTCAACGCTCTCTCGTAACCCGGTGCGACTTATGTCCTTGGGATGTCAATCTGGGTATTAAATCTAATACTCATTCTCGCAATCATAATCAGATTCGATTATAATAAATATAAACGAATTACGTTATCGCTTGAAGTGCTGGCCCTCTGGATTCACAATTCTCAATCCATGGATCTGAAAGGTATGTGCTTGCATTTCTAGCACCCGAATGCAAGATTGAGTACCTCGCATATTCCAGCTAGCAAAATCATTGACAGTAGCTCTATCATATTCATCAACTGCCATAGTTTCTATAACACCCCTACTATTGTAACTCGTGTATTTGTAATTGTTGATGAATTAATGAAGAGTTTTGGGTTTTAACCTAATTATTATTACTTTTTAAAGTATCTTATTATAAAAATAGTTATTGTAAAAGGGTGTTCGAGTAATGGGAGACAGGTTAGAGGACCCCAAAAAGGGCCAAAGAGTTGCCCACTATGACCAGAGGAAAAAGAGTCAACGGTGGGGTCCAGGTTTGAAAAGGAGCGGGCCCAGGGCAAAACACCGGTGCAATATAAAGTCGGTATAATGAAGCGGGGCCCGGGAAATATGACAAAACACAGATTCTTGACTAGGACAGCATGTATGCGCCATTTTGGGCTAGGAGAGAGAGAAAGAGACACTGAAAAGGGTATATTCCAAAAAGCAAGAGTCAAGGTAATCATTGCACAGGAATACATGTCACTACAAGATTTAAAGGAGAATAAAGCAAGGGCAAAATGGTCAATTCCATGCCTCTGGGCATTGAATTTCGTTCAGCATGAGAGAGAAGAGGAAGTTAGATGATTTTATCCACACTCTGGTCCAAACACAATATGTGGGTCCCACAGGCGATAGATTGGTGGAAAAGGACCGATAGGGACCGATTAAGAGATTACTTTTGGACTGAATGAGACAGATGTGGGGCTATATTGGGAAGAGGAAAGGCGCCACATGGGTATGACCAGGCAAGGGAAAATAACTGGAAAAGTTGAAGAAAAGTACAAAAAGAAGCACTTTTGAACTCGACGGGGCCCAATAGGGACCGGTAGACAAAGAATTGGACTGATTAAGTGGGAAAATGTAATTAAATAATGGGGATCAGAATTGTGGGGCCCATTAGGCACCACATAACCCATTTTAATTAATAAAAATCTGCTTGGAGAAAAAGTAAGCTCAATCAGTCCATTAATCAGGATGTGGGCCCTACCGGTTGGACAAAAAGGTGTTTCGGGTCTAAATAAGTAATTTTTACCTAATAAAAAGATAAAATCTGGAGAATGAGGCTAGGGAGGCGCCACCTCAGCCCATAGAAACCTCTGGAATTTATTTGAAGATTATCTTAGAAGTCAGATCCAATTAAACATGAATTTACCACAGTTTTTGGGGACTGCTTGGCTACCTTTATGATTATTTTAAAAAGGAGTTAAACTCTTCATTTTCCTCCTTAAGGAGGCGTGTTCTAGCTGAAGGAGAGAGAGAGGTTCAGCAAACTTTCATAACCAAGGCCAAGCACTCAACCACTTAGTTCACCAAACTAAAGCTCCGAATCAGGTAACTACCGACAACTTGAACCTGTAAAGCTTAAACTTGGGATTTTCGTGCAACTGATTAAGGCTTGGTGTTAGGGTCTGATTTTGTAGTTTTTTTATGGTTTCAAATTTTTTAAAACGTGATTTTGTGTGGGTTTAGGTTGTAGTTTAAGTTTCTGAACTCGAACTCACCGAAAAAGCCTTAAAAGCAAGTTTGTTGTGATTCTGGAAATTCTGGCAGTGGCCCTTCAAGTGAGTTCTAAAAATAGTAAATGAACTTATTTTTGTCTGAAAAGTTACAAGAAAATAGTACACATCCTAAGGTTCACCTTGATATATAATTTTGTGATTTTTGGATTTTTCTACTAGGAGATAAAAATTGTCAAAGTTGGCTCTGAGTGCAACAGGGCGAAATCTGACCCAGGTGTAGAACGTAAGCAACACGCCAAAATACAAGTACTTTCAGGGTCTGGTAATATTTTTCCTGAAATATAGATATTTTAATGGTTTAATTGGCGCTGGTTTCATGCAAAAATGAGTTTTTTTTTAAATTTATTAAAAATCTTGGAAGTTGGGCCAGAATCACTGAATTTCTGGAAATTCAGTGTGGGCTTGGTTTTAACAAGAAAAATATAAGGGTATTTTTGTAAATACTAAAAATGGTGTATTTTGATGTATTTTGGTCAAGGGTATTTTTGGAAAAATGACCGGGACTAAAAATATTAAAAGCAGTACCCACCATACCAGGTAGTAACAACTTTACTCAGATATTTTTATGTGTTTGTTGTATGTTGTGTTTGTCATGTGTGTTTTTGTATATGTTTTGCCAAATATGCATACAAAGTTATGTGGTTCCTAGCGCTGAGGACAATCAGTCCGAGGCTGGCCTTAGTTGGTGGCTGTACAGGTTGATAGGTCCGGGGCTGTCCTGGTGCAGGCGGCTCTACGAGTCGTGACTCCGGTAAGTCCGGGGCTTGCCTTGGTAAGGCAGCCTGACGGCGCGTGGTAGTCGGTAATGTTTGTGTATTTCTGTTTGCATATCTGGTATGTTCTTGGCATGTTATCTGTATTTTCTTTATCTGGCATGGTAACTTACATACTCCTTACACATATAGTATTTGAGAATTGACGGTTACTCTGGGGGCCGTTATCGGACTCCAGATGCTTCTGTAGCTGCAGGGGAGTGAGCCTGACAGCGGAGAGCTTTTTGAAGAGGTAGGGCTCGGTGATGCGGTGAAGAGTAGGGGATGCCCTACCGTATTTTGAATTATACTTTTTGGATGATTGTACTAATTATTTTGGTACTTATTTTGGATTACTGTACCCTTAACCCTTTGGGGACTTATATTTTCGTTGTTTTCACTTGTACCAGTACAGTTGTTAGTCCAAACCGGTCCTGTGCTCTGTCGCGCTCACTCTAATGCATGTTTAAGTATTTAATAAAGAAAGGAAAGGTAATTAATAAAAGGAATCCCTCTAACCCGCCACCCGAAAGGGCGAGGCCGATGGAGGTGTAACAGTTTCAAATGTAGATTCAATCTCTTCTTCAATGAGACCTACTCCGTCAAGTACCATTACCAATCCGTCCAGATGCAAGTTTTGCATATACTGAAATGGTACCTACAAGAGAAACAAGCAAGCAAGTATCAAACTAAAACAAAAAATCAATAAAGAAAAGAGAGAGGGAGAGAGAAAAATTGTATACCTAACTAAAAGCTCAAGCGAAATTTATTAACACAAGCCTAATGTTGACCAAGGGGTTTGTTAAACACAAATCCCGACAACGGCACCAAAAACTTGTTCACCTTGCAAGTGCACGAGTCACGCAAGTAATAAAGTGATAAGTAAAGTATCATTCCCACGAGGATTTGTATAACAAATTGGTCAAGCAAGCGGCTTAATGGATTTAATCAAGTAGTGCTAAAATAAAGTTTTGATGTGGAATGAGAATTTTTAAAACTATTTCTAAAACTAAAAATTTATAAAGGCAAATGATTCTTTGACTTCAAGTATTAAATGGAGCCTAGGATTCTTCTTCCCCTTTTGCATTTCATAAGATTTGATTAATTTCCTCTCAACTAGTATTTCAATACATCTATGTGTTAGTCTAAGGTTCAAAAACACTTGACAAGCTCTCTCAAGTCAAAATCAAGTTTCTCTTCTTATTAAAATGCATAATCTCTTGCTATAATTAATGAGAATCAATCTTTAAGCAACAACCTTAATGTGACAATGCAAGATTAGTAAATATATCTCTATTTTACCAACAAATCATCCATTTATCAAGTAAATTTCAAGACAAGCATGACTTCAATCAAGTTCTACACCTATATTAGCTTTCTCAAGTCAAACCCAAGTGAATAAATCATCTAAATAGAGGTCACGCTACTACAAAAAAAAAATGAAAAAATGACCTAAATAAGACCCAATTAACGTCCTTATTCAGAGGGACGTCTCAGGCAGGGTAGTTATTTTTTTATGGTTTGACGTCCTGAATATAATTCAAGACGCCTCATATGAGGCGTCCTGAATTAGATTCATGACGCCTCGCCTCATATGAGAAGATTTAGGATCGTAATGAGGCGTCCTTAATAAATTTAAGGACTCCTTATGAAATTTTTTGGCGTCCTGAAATATATTTCAGGACGCCTTATTTATTTATTTTTTTAAAAAATTTCATATGAGGCGTCCTTAATTTATTTAAGGACTCCTTAAATGATTTTTTGGCGTCCTGAATTGAATTTCAGGACGCCTTATTTTATTTTTTTTAAATGACTACAATATATGAATACTATTCCCAAATTGCCTGAAAAACAGGAAAACAATATTTAAAAGCCAAGCCACAGTGCTCAAATAATTCCCAACAAATCAGGCTGATTAGCCACAGTGAGACATATATAAACTAGTGCACTATACGTACATTTGAAATACATGAGCATCAACAACAATTATGTCAAAATGAAATACATGAGCATGAAAAACTAAAATTCAATTGAACTAGTGCACTACCAACAACAACAATGTCAAAATTCACATACATTTGGACTAGTGCACTACCAACAACAACAATGTCAAATTCACATATATACCTATAGGTATTGCAGAAGATATCTAGCCATAACGTCTCGAATCGTATCGACTTCTTCATTTGAGAACGGAGCAACACTATCAAAAAACTGTAAATTGGAAAACAAGCCATAAGATAAACCAATGAAGTACTTCACTAGTGAATGAAATAATTTAAAACTCATCAAGTGTGCAATCACATTCTAATCATAATTTGAGAATCGTGGGGCGATCACGTACATGTTGAAAACCTGTAAGACGTCTTGTGGAAACGATGGACTGCATGAAATGGATAACGTAGTATCCGCACTCGGTGTCCCCTGGTTGTCAAGGACACTATAAATCAAAAGCAACTTGTTAAAACGAATAAAGGCATATCGAAAGTTACTGTGTCAATGAAATAACTTGAATTGAAACTACTTACCTTCGGATAATACCACTTCGGTCCACCTTGCTCTTTTGCTCCAGAAAGCTGTCTATACGTCTTCGACCACTATCATTAAAATGGAAATTAACAGACATGAAAACAATTCATTTAAAAGAAGAATCGATGATTTAGACAAAAATTTACTTACTCGGCAAACATGGTTTTGATGTCTTCGTTTGGCTTGCCACCTAAGGAATCCAACCAATAACATGTGTTCTTGGCGGGACAGGCAACAAATACGGTCCAATGACCACTACAAAATATACATATTAATATTAAATTAAGACAAGAAAGCAATTTATTCTAAAAAATGTAATATAGACAAAACTAAAATACGTACCCTTCAATTATTGGCGCTAGATAACAAGGCAATTCTCCGTCGCCCATTGTTAAACCGACATAAAGCGACCTTCTGGCTAACTTATTCCTCTCACTCGTGGTGTTTGCAGGACATAAGAAGCCATACGAATCCATTCGGTTCTTCTGGACGCATATGTCGTGGCAGACGCTATGATCAAAATAAAATGATAACTATTGTTAAATATATAAAAAAAAAAAAAACATTGCAATAATTAATAAGAGGAAAAAAACTTACATGATTGCAACTTGAAGAAACTCTATATCCAAATACTGCAAATGCATAAACTCCCCCAAATCTTTATTGTCAATGGTAATGGGATATGTCTTCTCTGCACCGACAATGCCCGCACGCATCTCCAAGGATATGAAGGGGATGTCCCTGTACAGCTCTCACAGCTGTGCTAAGTACGGAAATCTGGGGGCAGCTTCTTCATCCTATGAAAACATACAAAACATATTATGTGAGTGTGTTAGCAATGAAAATCAATCGGGAATCATCACTCAGTAATGTATGTCCTACCATTGGAGGTGTCGTCACCATCTCAATAAGATGAGTCAGCCAAAGGATGAACAATCCTATGGCCTCTCCTAAATCAGGAACCTCCTCATCAGCAATCGGTATGGCTGTCCTTTCTTCCCCCTCTCGCACACTTGTCACAGTCACCCGACGTTGGTCTTGTGGAATTTGGTTGTTATGGTGGATGGTTTGCTCTAAGCAAACAAGACCATCGGCAACAATACGCCGGTGTGGGACATCCAAATGTAGTGTGCAAGGATGTCCTCCTTGTGGAGTGTGAGAAGGCTCACCAATATCAACTTGTGGACGCTCGCCACCGATATCTGCAACTTCTGGAGGCCGAAAACTATCGTTGCTGCTAGGGAAGGCCGACACTTGCTCGGTTGTATGTCGGGTACTTTCCTTCTCATGTATCATGGACCTCATCTCAACCCGTACTTGTGCCATAATCTCATCTACGAGGTTTGCCCAAATTTTTGCTACGACCTGGGGACTAGGGTTGTCTTCGTCATGTGAACGTGAACGCCGTGTAAAATATTTTGTGACACTAACTCCCTGTGTCTCCCCTCGAACAGCGTCAAGGTAATCTTCCTTCTCAATCGCCGTGGACAAAATGTCCATCCGTGGAGCTGGCGTGAATGAACCCTGGCTGCTCTGCTCCTCAAGTGCATCCTGCATCAAAAGATTGTTTATAAATAATGTCTAAACTTGCGTAATATGAAAAGACTGATCGGCCTGGGAAGCTTCCTTCATTCGCTCCAACTCTTCTTCCATCATCTTCCATTCTAGCTTTTTATAGCCACCTCTGGACATGCAATGGGGATACTTATTTCTCGCCTGCCTCTCTCTATTGGCTTGAGCTTTTTCCTGTGACACGTAAACAAATAAAAATTAGCATACGATGTCAAGTACATTCAACTAAAAGATAAGATACGAAAGAAATTTTACAAGAAATTCAGGATTTTGTCGAGACGCCACAAACTCCCGCCACCCTCTGGAGAAATGAAATCGTAAATCTTACACGGATCCTCGTTCCTCTTTGGCCCTCGAATGTACTTTCTTGTCAGCTTGTTCTTAAAATCCTTCCATCGTATACGAACTTCGCCCATCCAATGCTTGTTCATCGCCTTATTGTTGGGGACATCGAACGTTTGCTGCAAGGTAAAAGAGAAGATCATTAATTACATATCAAGTAAGAAGACTAAATCAACAAATGCATTATGTGGAAAGTGATATACCAAAATTTGTGCCCAAATCAACTCCTTCGCTTTAGGAGGAACCAACTTCCAATGAGAGTAGACAATGCGAACTTTGCTTCGAGCCAGATAGCCTAAATAGCTAATGAAATTGTCCTCCTCTTGACCAATTGGATTCATATTGGCATCAAACTCCACATGCAGCCGCTTCTTTTGACTATCACGGCGTGCAATTAGCGAACCCACATGCGTGCTACCTCTACCTTTTCTTTTAACGGGTTGATCAACCCTATCACCTGATGACTCCTCTGGGCTCGACATATTCCTGTTCATCAAGGACAAATCAATGTTAGATAGGTTATTAAGTAATAAACAAGCAAATAAGAAAGGAAAGACAAAAAAAAAATCAAGGATTGGAAGAAAGCAACATACCTCAAGAGTAGAAAGAAACTCGAGTCAACGAGTGTTTAACAAATTGTACTCCCTTGGAGCTTTAAAGGTGTGGAGTAGTGGATCACTGTTTGATAATTATAGTCCTATGTGAGAGAATAAATATTTATGGTCTTATAGACCATTGGTTAAGCACCTAAGAATTGAAGATTATACAAGAATGACATCTCTCTTTCTCAACCAAGTATACAAGATCTCTTTCTCAATCTAGTTATGTGGTGATTAAGCACAAGATAAGAAGTTTATGAGCTTTCTAATTTCTTTAAAAATATATTAATTTAATTATGATTAGTTTAATCTAACGAGAGAACCATAAACCAATACCTTAATTCAGTTTTCATAACATGCTTTTATATTAAGGCACGAAATAAACAGACATAAATGCCTTAATACAGAATTCAAATATGCAAATCACATTCTAACACAGATTTCTACAAATACATGTATTCAGTTGCTAAGCTTTTCCTGATTAAAAGAATAGATGATATATCCACTTCCAACTCGGGAAACAGCAAAAAAGAACTGCATGCAGAAAGGGATATTTAAAAACCTTGGGAAAAAGAAAGATGGGCCGGTTATTATTACATTGAAGGCCTAATTAGTTTGGATATGAATCCATGTTTACTAATCAGTAACCCAAAACAATAGACGGTGCAAATCCAACAAGTTATTTTGGAAGCATGCATGTAGTATATATATATTACTAGTTATACAGATTAAAGTGTAAGAAAAGATCATAGTACGTCCTATTAAAATTTATCCTTTGCAATACTTCCCTAATTTTATTTTTAAATATCACAAGGACAACAATTTCTAATGTTTTTTTTTCAAATAATTAATTTAATTGCTTAGCCAAATTCCACCGTTTGACTATTTTTCTAAAATTTTAGACATAATTAATTCCTTATTTGAATCATTCCTTCCCTAAAATCAACTAAGGAAAAATAAGCCTAAATTACAATAATCAACTTCCGAGCCTAAATTGCAGCTGGAATTTCTTCTCCCATAAGCCAAAAATTTTGCCCAAAGAGAGACAAGAAAGAAGAAACAAAAGACAAATAATAAGAACACAAGAACATAAGAACACAAGAAAAAGTACTTCATCATATAATCTAACAAGAAGCAAGAAGCAAAAAGGAACGAATAGAAATCCTAATCACAAATAGAAATCCTAATCAGAAGCAAAAATCCAGCAATTAAGCATCTTTAATACCATTGGAACCATTACATTAATCCAAAATTAGCTAACTCTCTCAAACAGAAGTAAACAAGACACTTACATTCATTTTTTTTTAAAAAAAAAAAACTCCATATTCAATCAAAATGGTTCCAAAAACTTGTGCTAAGGCATTATCTGGCACAAAATCCTTACAGTCACCAAATCTAGAAAGAAGCACATTACCGATTAAATGGGTTTTGGAATCAAAGAACAAGAGGAACGAACAAGCTTACTTGGGTTTGGCGGGTTTCGATCGGGAAGGAGGCGGAGTGAGCGAGAGAGAGGCAGGAATCCTAATCAGAAGCAAAAATCCGGTCCATAAGCAAGAAGCATTAACGATTAAATGGGTTAGGAATCAAAGAACTTAGGAACGAACAAGCTTACTTAGGTTTGGTGGGTTTCTTCGATCGGGAAAGAGGCGGAGTGAGCGAGAGAAAACCACGAGTGTGATCAGTGACGACGGTAGAGACGGAGGAGACGACGGCAGAGACAGCAACGAAAGGGCCGGCCTTGGAGAAGGAGCGAGACGAGAGTGTGAGTGAGGAGAAAATACGAGAGGATTTCGCACGCTGTCGGAGTATCGTTTGTGAGTGTGAGAGAAAATGAAGAGGCGTGTGTACATTAACCTAAAAAAAAATGAATATAGGCAACCTGAATAAGGTTTTAGGACACCTCTTTTCCACATTTGGCGTTCTGAAATATATTCAGGTCACCATTTTTTTAATATTGGCGTCCTGAATAAGCACCAGGACGCCAATATTATTAAATTTCCTAATTTCTATTAAAAAAACATCATCGGCGCCAAACAAAAAATTAAGGGCGCGAAGTTATTAATATGTATTGCCACATTAAAGGCGTCCTGAAAGTCATTTAGGACGCCAGAAATTAATTTTATTGCAAAAAAAAAATTAAATCCCATGGCGCCAAACAAAAAATTCTCATATTTTTTATGGCGCGAAACAATTTTAGACGTCCTGAAAAAATATTAGGACACCAAAAATCAATTTAAGGAGTCCTGATATCTTATTTAGGACGCTAAAGGCTCAACTTCCTTAAAAATAATTACAAGAATGTCATCGCCTTCATTTTGGACGTCCTGTTTCTAAATAAGGACTTTTTTAGGGTAGTAATATTCAATTTTTGTAGTAGTGTTAGTCACTTAGAAGCATTAAGCCAAGGTTGAAATCAACACACACACACAACACACATATATATATTTATCTACCAAAAGAGAGGAATATCCGAGTATTAATCTATACAAAGGGTCAAAAGAATCCTAGAATGAAAGATTTAGCTACTCATATCCGAATACAAAGAAGTTCTAAACAAAGCTACTAAATACCAAAAGAAGTTAAGTGGAAAAGAGGAAGAACCAAAGTGAAAATCCCAAAATCTCTCTTGAGAAGAGTACACAAACCTCCAAAATGCTCCAAATCTCTCTCCTAAGCTCTTCCTTTATGTGCTCCACTATTCCCCAGTCCAAAGAATGTGTTTTTTGGCCCTTCCCTCTATGTTAAATAGGTTTTTCTACTTCTTAAATTAAAACGCGCCGCTGTACTTTTCACGACTGGCTACAGCCAATTTGTCGACTTGTCGTGGCCAATTACACAGAGAGCTATTTTTCTTAAGTCTCGACTTGCTATGGCATGTTTATCAACTTGCCACGGCCAGTTACATAGAGAACAAACCTCTTGAGATTGTTCACTTGCCACAGCAAATTGGTCAACTTGCTAAAGCCGGTTGTACAAGTTCCTTCTAACTTTGCAATGCTTCACTTCTTTTACTTCTTATAGAGCTTTGAAACTTTTCTCCATCCTTCTACAAAAAAGGGAGAATTTATCAATTCTCAATTGAATGACAAACTATATAAGATATAACAAGAATTTCTTTGATTTTTGCTTAACACTTTGGAATGCACATTTTCTTCTATATACTTCATTTCCTATGCCCATTTTGAACCAAAAATAGGTAAAAAGAGAAAGAAAATGTGCTGGAATGTTGTCAATTTCTAAGAGTTAACAATACTTAAGTGCTAATACTTGCATAACAGGATCAGTTGCATTGCTTTTACCATTACCATTTTATTAAAAGCAACTATTACCGCTAAACAAGAAATATGATATTATAACATACGAAAATCCTTTGTATCCAAGTAGATTAGTTTGTCTATAAGACAAATGAGTCATATTTGTAATGTTTTCACCCTATTCACACTTAATTTACCCCAATATCAGTATCCACCTCTTACAGTATGAAAGCACCTACGGGGGTTAGATAATCCCCGAAGAAGCTATGCCGATCTCTAACAGCCAAAAGCAATTAATCCCCAGCGTAAATCCTGATACAAATAAGTGAAATAAAATATCAGGTAACTATACTAAAATTGAAGTAGCAAGTCCCACACATTCGCTGAAGCCATAGAAGTAGAAAATGAAAAGGCTAACAAATACGGAGAGGAGAATGGGTTAGAAAGCCAAGAACAAGAAGAAGAATATGAAGAAGAGATTGAACCGACTAATTTATGTATGAGAAAAGCGTGAATTCTACAAGTTGAGCGGCTAGGGGTGAGAAGCGGAGATTATGGCCACTGTGTGTGTTAGGGCCTAGGCGAAGTACGATCATCATCAAATTAATCATACGGTTTTATAATGTTAACTAAATTAATAAAATGGGGAAAAAATCATGACCGTTAATTTCAATGACTCTCAAGACTAAACAAGAAAACAAGTTAAAGAAAAGGTAGAATCCCATATAAAGCTACTTGAAATAGAAAAATCTTAAATTGGGTTGGTAAATTTAACAAATCTCTAATTAGGTCATAGACCCAATTTAGGATTTTAAAATGTTCATAAATTCACTTTATTTCCCTTTATTCTCTCATTATCTTTCCCTTTCATTCTCTCTCTTTCGATGAAGCCTTTGTTTGCACAAAAGCTTAATAGAGGAAGGATTTCTAGGTTCGAATGCAATGGCAGAGGAAGAATCATCAACGCCAATATGTGGCGATGTTCTGAACTCTGAAACTTACTCTCTCTTTCTCTCCAATAAATCCCTCGTGTTTAGTAGCCATAAATTTTTGCTTTGATGCTTGAAAATTCGGATTTGGTGGCATAATTTCATCTTTGATCCTAGACCATTTTATTTGTTGGCCATAAGTTCATTTTTGGTGGTTGTAATTTCATACGCACCTTGCACCTTTCTCCCATACCAAAGGAACCCATCAAGTTCTGAAAATATTAAGCTCATGTCATATATTGAATAAGGAATCATAGAAAACATAAAGGATCAAATCAAGGCACCACCCCAACTCGATTGAATAAACCATGTATTAAATCGTAAAACAAGTAATAAACTCTTAAATTCATGGAATAAGAAATCATAGAAACCACAAGTAGGGTATTGCCACAACATATCAAACATTTCTCTAGGAAATAATCCAATAGTTAGGAAAAGAAAGAAATAAAAAAGAAGAAATCAATTTTCAAGAGGTACTTGCTTAAGGCAAGAAGGAAAAGTAATTCCAAGTTTCCAACCAAATTTCATGGAATCACCACTATCATCAGACTCAATACCAAACCGCCCTTTCACTCATCTACCTCGATGGCCTTAACCTCCCTGTAGTATCAATTTCTGAGGGGAAAAATGGTTCTCAAAGACGTAACTTAGGGCTCTGAACTCTCAGACAAATGAGTCATTTTTGTAATGTTTTCACCCTATTCGCACTTAATTTACCCTAATATCAGCATCCACCTCTTACAGTATGAAAGCACCTACGGGGGTTAGATAATCCCCGAAGAAGCTGTGTCGATCTCTAACAGCCAAAAGCAATTAATCCCCAGTGCAAATCCTGATACAAATAAGTGAAATAGAATATCAGGATAACAATACTAAAAACGAAGTAGCAAGTCCCACACATTCGCTGAAGCCATAGAAGTAGAAAATGAAAAGGCTAACAAATACGGAGATGAAGAATAAGTGAGAAAGCCAAGAACAAGAAGAAGAATATGAAGAAGAGATTGAACCGACTAATTTATGTATGAGAAAAGCGCAAATTCTACAAGTTGAGCGGCTAGGGGTGAGAAGCGGAGATGATGGCCACTGTGTGTGTTAAGGCCTAGGCGAAGTACAATCATCATCAGATTAATCATACGGTTTTATAATGTTAACTAAATTAATAAAATGTGGAACAAATCATGGCTGTTAATTTCAATGTCTCTCAAGACTAAACAAGAAAACATGTAAAAAAAAAGGTAGAATCCCATATAATGTAAGCCAAATAGTACTTTCCAGCTATAGTGCTAAGCAAGAGGAAAGTAGTTTAAGAACTTAGATTGAAGAAGCTCAGACACGGGATAGACGAGTAGAGGCTCAAGGCGGCAAGACCCGATGTGCAAGTTTGCATGGGGCGGTGTCCTAGGGCTGTAAGACCTGAGTGCCTAGTACTGTGTTTGTTGCCTAGCATGGTGACTTTGGACAAGTGTGTCCAGAGTACATCTTAAGGCTGGTAGAATATTCAGACCATACTCGATTGTAGTTGAGATACCTATTCCACGGAGGTGATTCCTTGAGCAGCAAGGCCAAAATATCCAACCCTGTAGGAATAGAATAAGGCGAAAGGCTAGAATGAAATAAGCCAAAAGGAAAAATGTATCAGGCAGTGAGGCCTATATAACCAAGCGCTTGGAGAATGGACCAGTGGGTCCTGTGGTTGAATACTACACATTGGGTACTGGATGAATGAAAATGTTGTATGAGTATGTTGCGTGCTTAGTGAGCATGCATATGAAAGGAATAGATTGAGTGTTTAGAATGATTCCTCAAAGTATAAATGTTCAAATTTCATGGACAAAATTTATTGAACTGGGGAGAATTATAATATCCTGAATTTTGGGCCAAGAGACTTGAGGATAAGCCTATATTAGGAAGACAACTAAGCCCAGTTCGGGAAGTGTGACAAATATTATGCAGGGAATTTCCCTTGATGCTAGCAGATTAGTGTTTCTAGAAGGCAAATAGTTTGTGACGTGCTTTTGACTAAGACAATGATATTCAATGGCTATGAAAATTTCCAGAATGAAAGTACACATGACTAGCTTTAATTTCATATGTCATATAGATCAATTGGATTTGTATACTATGAGTTATCAATTTTTGAAGTTAGCTTTAGAATCTGGAACGTTTTTTGAACTAGTGTGCATTGTATGATGATTCTGGAACAATGTGCATGTAATTGACTATGGGAGGCATATTTCCTTGAAGATAGGCTTATTAATGGTCAAATAACCTTTAGAATCACCATAATTGGATATTTTTATTTTTATAATGAGATGTGAATTTTCAAAGTTAGTTGAAAATTCTACCAGTTTTGACTTTGGACGAAAATGAGTTTGGTAAAGGGGCAAAATGGTCAAATGAGGTTAGTAAGGTGTGGACCCCACATAAGATGCCACCTTACCTCCTCCTGACTTGTTCCCCAAGACGCCACCTCACATCCTAACTTGTTCCCCAAGACGCCACCTCCCTTGTTTGGTGGCCAAGTTTCCTTACTTGGAGGCAAAGTTGTTCTTGGCTTATTCAAGAAGCCACTTCTGTTTGTTTGGCTTGTACAACAAGCCTTTTGACTATCTTATTTTCCTTTCCCTCATCCATTTAAGTCAGCCTAATGAAGGAAAAGAGGTTTGAAAACCGAAACATAGAGAATGAGGGTCGGTTGGAGAGAGACGGAGTAGAGAGAAACACTCTAGAGCCGATTTCACCTCTGATTCGACGTTTCTAGCTCTCAAGCTGTTCTCTAATGTTGTTCATCTTGGTGAGAGCAACATTTTACGATTTCAGATTCTCAATCAGAGGTGTTTGGTGTTGTTTAAACAATGGAGGTGTTGCCGAAATCGGGGACCGGCTACGGAATCGTGTAAAGGTACGTATAAGCTCCGATTTGAGCCGAATATTTTATGGTTTCCTTAAGTTATTATGCTGCCCTAATTTCAATTAGACATAGATCTTAGGAAAGGAATGTGATTTTTCTATTTTTGATGCTTCTAATGAGTTTAGAATGAAAAATTGTGCAGGATAGAGGTGCGAAATTGATCCCAGAAGCATTGGTAGAGAAAACTGCATTTTGGCCCTAAAACCCTAATGTTTCATCCTGACCAGGACACAAGGAAGGGCTTTGATTTTACTATTTTTGAGGTCTTAAATGGATTCCATAGGCAAAATTGTGTAGGTATATGTTGTTGGCATGATTATAGAAGGTTGGATTGGAAACCAAAAGATTGAAGTTATTCTTGTAGTGCTGCCAAATTCGTTTCCTGGAGGCAGTCTGTGTGTATCATGTTTTTGACCAACCAAATGATGTCCAATGGATATGAAACTTTTTGAAATTGTAGTAGACACAACCTAAGCTTTAATTTGATATATAATATGTGTCATACCCTACTGGTATACCGTCATTCATCAAAGTATTTATATGTAGTTCAGTAGACAAAACAGAAAATAACATAATTTACTAATATAAAGCTCTTGATTACATTACAAAAATTCCCACAGGGTTCGTACATATTAGCTACAAACTTTAAACATAAATATAGAATTCCTTAATAAATAACCTACGACCAAACTGAACTAGGCTTGACATCTCCATTTGCCAACATCTGCCGCCTTGCCCTGGGAACCGCGTCCAGTACTTTGTTCATTTCTTAAATAATAGCAAGGCTGAGATCCCGAAGAATCCCATAGTAATAGTTAATCTCATATTCAACGTGTATACAATACATGACAGTTAACCACTCATAGAACAGTCCACAACAACATAATAGCATTCAAAATATCACATAACACAATCACATGCAGCATCAACTGCAACAAAGATCACACAATACAAACCATAGTACTAGGCATTCGACCCAAGTCATTTGAATGCAACTAGGTTTGAAACAGATTGATTTTGATAAATAGGTTCATCATCATTTAAGGATTTGTCAGGCTCAGGTTCACAAAATACAACATGAATAGATTTTTCCACTATACGAGTACGATTATTGAAAACTCTATAAGCCTTACTTCTATTAGAGTAGCCTAGAAATATACCTTCGTCAAACTTAGGATCAAACTTCCTGAAGTTATTCTTACCATTGTTGTGGACGAAGCATTTGCATCCAAAGATGTGCAAGTGAGCTAAGTTCGGCTTCCTTCCTTTGTAAAGTTCATATGGAGTCTTGTTGAGTTTCTTTTGGAGATATGATCAGTTTGAAACATAGCATGTCGTACTCATTGCGTCTACCTAGAACACTTGAGAAGTCTTCTTTTCATTTAACATTACTCTAGCCATTTCAGTGAGGACTTTATTCTTTCTTTCAACAACTTCATTCTGTTGTGGAGTCCTCGAGGTTGAGAAGTTGTGATCAATTCTGTGAGCTTCACAAAATTCTCCAAAAGCTTGATTCTCAAACTCACCTCCATGGTCTGTTTGAATACCTAAAATACATAAACCTTTCTCGTTTTGCATTTTCTTGGCAAACATGATAAACTGATCAAATGTTTCATCCTTGGAAGATAAGAAGATTGTCCAAGCAAACCTTGAGAAATCATCGACAATAACCAGAGTATATAAATTGCCACCAAGGTTCTTTACTCTTGTAGGTCCAATTAAATCCATATGAAGTAGTTGGAGAGGTTGATTAGTTGAGATTTCATTTTTGATTTTGAAAGAAGACTTAGTTTATTTACCCCTTTGACAAGCTTCACAAATCATGTCATTTTTAAAACGAAGTTTTGGTAAATGGAGAACTAAATCTTTTCTTCGTAACTTGTCTAGTTGGAACATGTTCACATGAGCCAAACGCTTATGCCACAGCCAACTCTCATCCAAGTTGCTAACAAAACAATTTTCAAATTGAACTTAAGGCAAACTTAAGGTGTACCAATTACCTTCTCTAGGAGCCTTAAATAAAATTTTAAGGTTACCTTTATCAATCAAAAGATCATTCTTGTTGACAATGAGACGCTCCTCTGAATCAAAGATAATCCAGTTGTTCTTGTTTGCACTTTGGCTGACACTGAGGAGGTTATGACAAAGTCCTTCCACATAGTAAACATCTTTGATTTGGGGTCCTTCATTTTCTCGAATCTCACCAATTCCAGCAATCTTTCCAGATTGATTTCCCTCAAACGTTACTTTGCCACCATCCTTTGATTTCATTGCCATAAACTTAGATTGATCCCCTGTCATGTGTCTGGAGCATCTGCTGTCAATGTACCACTTATTGGTCTTTGATACTCTCAGACAAATCTACAAATCAGAAGAGATCAAGTCTTAGGTACCCATCTTTTCTTGGGTTCTTTTGGGTTAGTTTGAGCCTTAGGAAACACATAAGTTCCTTTAGGCACCCATTGATAATTTCCTGTAGGTTTATCCTTTCTTTCTTTTCTATGAAAACAGGAAGAAGTACTATGCACATTTTGGTTGCAATAGTTACAATGAGTGAAAGGATTTGAAGAATGAACAAATTTTTGAAAATATTTCAAATAGGATTTTCCACCTGTTTTCTTTTTCCCTTTTCTTTTATCTAAATACGGACTATAGCCTATGCCCGATCTATCATTTGTAAATCTTTGGGCTCTTAAAATGACATTGAGCATTTCACTTCCTTTAGTGAGCTTCTCAAAGGTTTTAGTAAGATAAGAATTCTTTTTCTCAAGATCAGGACATTTTTTTGCAAACTAGAGGAGAATCTTGAACTTGTTGCTCAAGCAACTTGATTCTCTTCTTTGACGCTAAAAGTTCTTTGGCAATCTTTCTAAATTCATAATGCATTTCATTATACTCATAAAGTATTTCATCATAAGTAAGATCAGAATCATAAACCTCTTCATCTCCAGATTCCTCTTGAGCAACAAGACATATGTTAGTTGTTTCTTCTTCTTCACTTTTATCGTCAAAAGAGTTGTCACCCCAAATGGAAAACACATAAGCCTTCTTTCTAAAGTTGTTAAATCTCTTCTTCTCCTTGTCCTTGCCCTTTAGTTAAGGACATTCGGATTTGATATGACCCAGCTTCTCACATTCATAACAGATGATCTAATCTTTGTCTTTGAATTCGCGTCTATTGCTTTGGCCTCCTTTCTAAAGTCTCCTGAAGCCTTGATCCTTCTTGTAGAATTTCTTGAATCTACAGATCGAGAAACATGCCGAGCTCATCATCTTCATCTTCATCTTCCTCTTTGACTTCTTTTTTTTTTTTCACAGCATTGAGGGCAATGCCTTTGCCTCTACCATTGATTTCATCTAAGCCTTTCTTGAACCTTAGCTTGCCTTCATACTCAGATAGACTTCCAAATAACGTAACTACCAATCTCATCGATTTACCCTGAGCTGTTGGAAATTATGCCCTAAGGGCAAGTCATTGTACTTTAGACATTTATGTTATTTAAAGTATTATCTTTTAGTTATTATTTCGTATGCATGTTTACATTGATTACTGTATCCCTGGATATATCTAATAGATTATCCTAAATGTCCCTGGTCGGTCATCTACGCGGGAGCGAAGATGAGATAAGGCCAGTATGACTTTGATGAGGTATGAAGATACGATTCAAAGTCATAGGCACTTGTAAGAGTACAAGGTGCTGGACCGACCCACTATAAGAAAGCTGCATGGAATAAGTCATAAGCTTTTCTCATGTATAACCGCGTCACAACGCCCTTTGACCTGAGATCATCATGGATTCCTACATGATGAGTCGCTGATCTTTGACCTAGTCAAAAGTCACCTTTGACCGGGTGATGATAAAGGCTTGGATCGGGATCAATGATTTTCATGCAGAGGAATGTGAATGGTCAAGATGGAATTTGTCCCTCACATTTGTAGAGAGATAATACTGGGCCCCTCGATGAGTGAGTCTGAGAAATGTATGGCCATAATACGATGGAAAGGAGTTTCCATTTCAATTGTTAGACTACTCAAGAATCGAGAAAGTAATGGTCAAGAACAAGAAGTTGACATCATCCATGCCTCATCCTTGACCAAGTTATCGCGTGACAAAAGGGACCTGACATGGTTGTACGATAGGCTATAACGCATCAACGATCCCCATATGAATTGGGTAGTCGCAATGTCTTGCTAGAGGCCGCTTGCGACTTGTGGGCTGGTACATTATTGGCCCGCTGCCAATCTCATGTGGGCTTACAGGGTCGCACACAAGAATGGCCCAACACGAGCAAGAGCGTCCAGATTCGTTGAATCTTAAATGTGTTTAAGATTTAATGAATATTTATTTAATCTAGGATGTGTGTGTGTGTGTGTATATATATATATTATTAAATTCGAAAATAATAATGATATTATTTATTGATAATAATATTATTAAATATAGTATTTAATTTATTTGATAAATTAAATAACTATAATAAATTGATATATTGTATCTCAGATTTAATTTTCGAATAAAGATATTGCATATCAGATTTAATTTGAACTATTAGGGTTTTAAAAACCCTATAACAGATGCTGATCTAGTCGTATTGAATATACGAATGAATTAGACGGCCGCGAAACACAAAACCCTAGAGAGGAAAAGAGAGAGACGCAAGAATACTGAGCCGCTAGCACGCTGCTGTCAGTGTTAGAGGCCGTTCGTGTGGATACCGGTAGAGGGAGAGGACATGCGAAGCCAGCTCCTGTCTGATCGAACAAGAAGGTGTTAGCCCACGTGATCAAGAAGCACGGATAAAAGATGCCACCTCGTTCGACACGTACAATGTCTGTGGCGCACGAGGATCGAGGCGCAAACGCGAATGATACGCTGAACCCTCCGCATAGGTATGATTCGGAAACCCTAAATCTTGATTTAAACGCTGTTGAGCGATCCGCCTAAGGGATTCGTTAAATTTTTTTTTTCGCTGCGTGTACGGATCCCAACACGAGCTTCTTCAATGGTTGTCACCTTAGCTTCCCATTCCTTAGTGAGGATATTCAGAATTTTTCTGACTTGAGCATTCTACTCATACTTTTTACCCAAGGTTGATAATTGATTAATCAGATGAGTAAAATGTAATTCGAATTCTCCAATATATTCTCCAGGCTTCATACGAAGAAGATCGTATTCAGTAGTTAAAGTATTGATTCGATTTTCCTTTATGACAATAGTTCCTTCATAGACCACCTACAACGCTTTCCACATTTCCTTTGTGCTTGATAAGTTGTAGATGCAAAAGTATTCTTGAGTAAATACCCTTTTTGGTCCCTGGAAAAACACATTTGACCCTTTTTGGTCCCTGAGTAAAAAAAAAAGTCATTTTGGTCCTTTTTAGGGACTAAAAAGGACCTTTTTGGGAATTTCTGAGGATTAAAATGTGCAAAAAAATTGATCAAAAGGACTTAAAGGGACCTTATTTTTCCATTTTAGGGACTAAAAGTGACTTATTTTTTTTCAGGGACCAAAAAGGGCATCCGTGTTTTTTCCAGGGACCAAAAAGGGTATTTACTCAGTATTCTTTCTGACTAAGAGTACTTTGAATCATCAGGACAACTTTACTGTTGAGGGTTATATGCTTTGGTCATTTTTGTCGAACTCTGATTCAAGCTTTGGGACATGAATTTCACCTTCTCTTTTCGTTGGGACGTAGTCTTTATTCTCAATTACTTGCCAGAGACCATATTCGGTTGCCAATACAAGCACTCTGAACTTTGCTTTCCAGAATGAGTAGTGTTCGCCATTGAAACCTGCTGGTCGGTTGATGGAGGGTCCGTCAGGCAATATTCCTTCCATGGATCCTTCTCGGGATGTTAAGCTGTTAGAGAAGAACCAGGCTCTGATACCAAATGAAAGCGGAATATCACCTAAGAAGGGGGTGAATTGGGTGATTTCAAAATTGATTTCGAATAAACCGAAGAACTAAAGGAAACAGAGACGGAGCAAAGAGTAAAGAGAATATGAACACAGAAGAATTATACTGGTTCAGTTCAAACTCTTGACTTACTTCTAGTCCCCAGACACTCTGGGTTTTTCATTATCTCTCAAACACGATTACATACTCTGAACATTGAAGTAATCCTCTCACACTAGGATTTACTCTCCCTTACAAGTTTTAATCGATACACCTACACTCAATGTCCCTCTACCTTGAGATTAAACAGATAATCAATCAAAAGAATAAACTCTCTCACAAAGTAGATATATATAATCACTGAAGTACAAAATATCCAAAGATATTAAGAGTATTGAATGAAACAGTAAATAACAATAAATTTGATTGAACTTTTGATTGTTTTGGTAGTTAGCGAATTTAATACTTTTTTTATTTATATCCATTGCCATTAATGACCGTTGAAGAAGCTTTAAGATAGCCGTTGTGAGTCTTCAACTGTTCCGTTAGACACAGTCGATCGTTGATTGAATTTTTGAAATTAAGTCGCTTTCGGATCGCCGTCGTCAGTTGATATGCTTTTGGTCTGGTCACTGGTTGACTCTGAAAAGCTACTTTAGTCTTTCACCGGAATGGGTATCTACCATAGTGATCATTTGGCCTACTCTGATTTTCATTTCGTGTGCGTGCTCTGTTTTCTGTAAACAATAAATGCTCTGACATACTTTGTTGCTTTTCGGCCAATTATAGTTAATCCATTCGTTGATGATATGAAAATCACTCAATAAGATGATTAGTAACAATGTAAGTAATATTGAGTAGTATTTAAACAGAATCAAATGATTAACTAACATATTTGAATTTACGATTACTGTTACAACGAAGATATTGGAGCAACTGAAGAATAGTTCTCGAGTAAGCATCCTTGAGTACTCGAGTAAGTATTTAAAAATCCTTCACAGAAGCTCAACGTTATACTTTACTTGAGTACCAATTTGGTCTTACTCGAGTACCGTGCTCAAGTAAGACTACTTATTTGCTTGAGTAAGGTCTCTGTAAGCACATATCAAAAGCTTCAGAATGTATATGCTCGAGTATAAGAAACTTCATGCTTAAGTAGGCTGCTCGAGTACACACTCTGGTGTGCTCGAGTAACATCTGAACTTTGTTGAAAGATCACACTAGGCAATGTATTAGGATGCCTATACTCGAGTAAACATTCTTTCATGCTCGAGTAGGAGTTGAAGTTAGCTCGAGCAAGCATTTCAAAAGAACAAAT
Source organism: Acacia pycnantha (assembly GCA_025563575.1). Classification (NCBI taxonomy): domain Eukaryota; kingdom Viridiplantae; phylum Streptophyta; class Magnoliopsida; order Fabales; family Fabaceae; genus Acacia; species Acacia pycnantha. Next base: position 25,085 of record JAMWYP010000578.1, on the reverse strand, counting down.
ATAAGTGAAGAAAGAATCATGCTCGAGTAATATATTACCTCTGCTCGAGCACTATGCTTGAGTAGAACATACAGTGTGCTCGAGTAGGACTGAGGCAGTACTCAAGTAAGCTGAAAAACTTGCTCGAGTAAGGTTCTTCAAAGGCTAGCGCAGACAACTCTTACTGATGGTATGCTCGAGTAATAACTTAACTGCTCAAGTATACTTTCTGATAAAAAATCTTCACAGCAATAGATGCTCGAGTAATTACTTATGTATTCGAGTAGGGACTTGAGGATACTTAATAGGGTATTAATCTTAGCATGCTCGAGTAAGCATATCAGCATGCTCGAGTATGCTCTTAACTTTGACACTTTTCAGTGATTCAAAACCTCAAACATTTTCAAGTCTTGTTATCATCAAAACTCATAAACTAAGAACTAACAATCCCAGATTTCTTTTGTCATATTTGCAAGTAGATAACCTTTACTAATATCCAGATTCATTGAATTACACAACCAAGTCATTACTTAGTTGTTTTCATCAAACTAGGTGTTGAAACTTGGATCATCGACAGCTGGTTGAGGAGCTTCTTCGTTAATATACTTCTCCTTTCTCTTGCCACACACACACACACACATATATATCCCATCACACTTTGAGATCACTACAAATAGTTCTTCCCGTTAAGTTTATGGTTAATGACCATAACTTGGTTTTCTGTAAGGGATCAGAAATCTAGTGCTATCTTTAAGGTCTTACGACGTACTATAGTACTGATGGAAGACGAAGATGAAGAAGAAGAATAATAACTTTGAGTTTGACGATATGTACTTAACATAAAGGCCATCGAAATAACCCTAAATGTTTTTTTAAAATCATTGGGATCCATTTTCTGGGCAAAACAATGGCGGTGCATGGAGTAGGAATAAGCTACTGGCGTATTCCTCCGTATCGCTCTCTTTTGTTGGTGATGGATCAAAGTCCATGTCTCTGATACTATGATTCAAGTAGTGAATCAAAATTATTCACTGTAATGATTTTATTGAGTAAAGAGTGTTACATTATATAGGCTTTAATGAGCAATCATAGGATAGGAATAAGCTAATACAATAAAGGAAATATTACCCTAATCAAATCATGATAAAGAGCTATGAATCAGGGATACTAAATGAAAATACAATGAATCAAAGAGATTTGAAGAATTCTAATTATTTCCAACAATTCTCGTTAAGCCTAATGAAAGTTGGTTCCATAGATAAAAATCCGACTCATATGCCAAAATAGTGAGAGTTTAATATCTCGTTACCAATATGATGAGGGATATAACTATTAATAAACAATTTGTCAATATTTTTTAAGTGCTATTTTTTTTAAGTGTTCTTTGAATCCTAAGAGTTGTTCATATTATGATAAATTTGAATTCAACTCACATAAATATTTTTTAACAAAAAAATCACCAAAATAGCCTTCAACTAAAAGTTGGATTTTGATTGCATTTCAAAAGCGGGAAAAAAACAGATTATTTTGATAATATTGAGCAAAACGCTTAAACCACATATAATAAGACAAATATAAACTGAAACAAAAGTGTATTTATAGTCCTCTAATTTTGCATGATATTTCAATCTTATACCTTCATTTTATAGAGAGATTTTGTTTTTCACTCCTTTGACACTAAACCATCAACTTCATCAATAGAAAAAGGTTGATACCATGGTTTGTGAACCTGAACCGGACCGGATGGTTCGAATTGGAAACCAGCCAACCGGCTGGAAAGCCAATCCAGTTTAGAGGAGAAACAGGTTGACTTGGTGACTCCGAGTCAACCCGGTCAACTCGGCCTAAACCGCCCAAGTTTAAATGGATCACCAAGTTGGGGGACTCAAGAATCATGGAAAGTTTGGTCAAAGAAATGAATGGAACGACAGAAGAAAAAGAAGGATGAATGACGGAAACAAGGAGGAGAAGAAGGATGAATGACGAAAAGCGACAGGAGTCTTGAGAGCGACAGTGAGTCACACGAAAGGGCAAGGATCCATGGAGGCAAGGAAACACAATGAAGAAAGAAGGTCAGAAAAGGGAAGGGAGAGATAAGAGATCCGGTGGAGCGCAATGTGCAGAGAGGGAAGAAGGAAGGAGAAAGAGAGTGAGTAGCTTCATGAATAATTGAATATTGATATTCGAGAGAGTGAGGAGCTTCATAAAACAAGGGAGGGATGTTGGAGAGGAGTACAACTAAGCCTAGATTAACGATGCCATATAATAGGCAAGTACAAGTGCTACAAAAGGAGTTGGCAAATTAAAGGACTCACTTCTTGAGTAAAGTCGAACAAATAAGCACAAGTCATTTATTTTTATAAGTAATACATTTATAAAATAATTTATTTATTAAACAAGTACCCATATATTAAGGTTATTAGGAGAAATCTAATAGGAATTAATATGGATAGAGATGAAGGGTGGGTTTTTATTTCATGGCTCATTGTAACCAAAAGGTGTTTGGACTTTAAACATATATAATATAAATATTTTGATATTTTGTTATGATGAATATTTTATCATTATTGATTACAAACTTAGGTGTCATTGGGTGGTATATGATATTGTGATGTTTATTTGTTAAGGAAATTGTAAAGAATATTTGATAAGTATATGATTATTTTGCTAGTGATTCAATGTATTGAAATAATATATAGTATTTGCTATTTTTGATGGTGTAATGAGAAATTAAATCATTTTTTATTTTTTATACCTCACCGGTCTCTAAATCCGGGTTGACTTCGGTCTGACCCACTAACCCTTAACTCAATACCCTGACCGGTTCAGTGACCAGTCCAGGTTTCAAAACCTTAGTTGATACTACAATTTTAAATTTAAAGGTCGACAAAGAATTCATAAGTAGCAATCTTTTAATTTTAATCAAATTATTTTTATATTTTAAAATTAAACTCAATATCAACATTCGCGAATGCTTAATTCGTAGTTAAAATTGTAATTTCAATGGTCAATATAATGAAACTGAAAAAAACATTTTATAAAATTAAGGAACCAGCAGAAACTTATATACAGTGGGGAAAAAACAATGAAAAAAATACAAAGAATGAAGAAGACATTGATCAGTATATGCTTCTTGGTTTCCTCTTTCTTTTGGTTGACTTGTATAGTTTATATAAACTTGCTGGTCGTTTCTGACTTCACCTTCCATATTTGAATATTTGACCAATTCAATGAATCAAAGTAAACGATGATGAGGCGATCACCAAAACCCAGTTGTCAGAAATCATCGAAGTTATAATTTTTGTCAGCAGCTTCCTCTAATTGATCTCGTGGATGCCGTCGCTGCCGTTGCTAGCCGAACACCAAGCCGTACGTCACACCCCTATTCACCGGCGGCTGCCACCACAGCTTTTGCAGTTCAACACAAGTAGCTTGAAGTTCAATCGCTTCGTCTGTTTCCTTAACACTGGTTCGCCTCTAATTTGTTATTTTCTTAATTATTGATGAATTTCTTCATTCAAGTTTTGATACGATATATTGTTATTGGTTATGTTCGTTGATATAGTGAAGAAACTGGAAAATACAAATATGGGTTTGTGATCGGATTGCTTGCCTGAGTCTGCAGCTCTAGTTGTTATTGAAGTTTTTATAATAACAAAACACTATACCGGAAAACATAATTACAATGGAAAATATTTAAACTTTGTATTCACAAAGAAATTTTTTTTTTCCAGAAATGAAATTTTTTAATTATGTTTTATTTTTTGATGAAGATTTTGTATGATGATTTAATTTACACATTTTTTAATTTTTCTTCGTTTGTCTCAAAAGATTTTCTTGAGAATGTTTAAATTTTTTTTGGAGAATTGTTCACGTCTTCTTTTCACCATATTTAGATAGTTTTGTTAGAGTAATGGCCATGGATTTTTTGAAAAAGAAAATTGTTATAGATAAAAAGATTGCGAGAAAATTTCTGAGAAAAACTTGAGTACTGTTATTCTGGGGGGAAAAGTTCATTTGTTTTGTAATGAAAAGTTAAATGGTTCTTTTCAGATTCCGCATTTGTTTGTTTGTTTGTTTTTTTTCAATAAAAAAGGTCATTTGATTAAACCCTTATTTTGCTGCAGTTACACGAACAAATAGATGTTCCTGACTTCCTGCAAACTTATACAAGCAGATTCCAAATTAAACCCATCTTTGCAATTTACAATCTCTTTACAAGTTTGAAAAATTCAAGAAACAAATGCAGAATCTGGCCAAAATGTATGCGTATTTTGCAGGAATCAGATGGACATTTGTTTTTTGGTTACAGATGCAGCTTATTTTGTTTAATTCAAATAACATGTCGCTATATGGGTTTATCATTTGTCATGTCACTTGACATAAGATTATGTCAAGTGAGCCCAAAATTACGTCGTTTTGGGAGTTAAGGAAATTAATGAATGGTGTTTTTGTATTTTTGTTTTAGTATTTATTATATGAATTTTACTAAAAGATCCTTCATTAATTCCCCTAACTCAAAACTACGTCGTTTTGAGACGTAGTTTTGGAGTGACTTACATAACCTTATGTCAAGTGACATGATAAACGATAACCCCTATATATATATATATATATTGATAATAAAATTTTAGGAAAGAGGTTGGGTTTACCCATAATTTAATGACACCCTCAGGCGTTAACCTAGGCACCTAGGAGTTAGGATGCCTCCCCAAACCCCTTGACCAACTCTAGGATCGAACCCCCTCCTTTTGGTAAGAGTGTCCGACCCCTTTGCCAGTTGAGCCCAAGGACGAGGGGCATATATATATATATATATATATATATATATATATATATATATATATATATATATATATATATATATATATATATATATATATATATATGATTCAAATAGCACGCCAGATTTACTGGAATCAAGGTCATACCCAAAGAAAGTAGTCAAGTTTGATCCATTAAGCCCAGTTCACAGTTATGTTGGGCCTTAAAGCTCAATTTAAAATTTAATATCATAGTACTACAAAACGTATGGGCTCACTTCGTGGTTGTACAAAGTTTCTATATACTATCTCCGGTGCACTTCTACTCACTGTTTTCTAAAATAAATTTTCATGAAAATATTAATGTAAAGCATTTAAATTAGTTAGGATTTAATTTTTTTTATCGTAATATTCAACTTTTCAAATCATTAATAAAAAATAATTAAATTATTTATGTGATATTATTTAATTTTAGTAATATATGTTTTTATAATTTAATTTTAATATTTCTCTCTAAAGTTATCAATTTGTATACATATATAATACAAGCACACACCCACACACATATAATTTATGTGATTTTCAATTATTTTACCTCTAAACTTAGCTTTCTTTTAAATTTTATCATTTAAACAAGTTTTAGTTTGTTAAACTGGCTTTTCATAGAATTGTATATAAACATAAATCAAATTACACTAATAGATTTTCCCCAACTTCAATTTACAAAAGTCAAATGGAATAAAAATTAAATTGAGAATAGCAATATTGTAAATTTGACCCAAGAATGCTTGTATCTAATATATCTCCTTTCACTAGTAGTATCCAATAGTAGTATCTAAACGTGTGTGTGTATATATATATATATATTACTCATGTTGTAGGAGAAGTGTGTATTCTTATGTCACACACACATGAAATAGTGGGACCCACATCTTTTTTTTAAAAAGATGTGGGTCCCACCATTTCATGTGTGTGTAGGAATCTTCTTCTTCTCATACAACATGAGATGTTTAAACTCCTAATATATATATATATATATATATATATATATATATATATATAGGGTAAATGATTTCTCTAGTCACTGGGGATAGAGTTATCTCCAATGACCCCAAAACTACGTCGTTTTGGATTAATGAAGGGTGTTTCTGTAATTTTGTTTATTTTTTAATCATATAAATTTTACCGAAACACTCTTCATTAATTCACCTAAAATTACTAACACACCCTTCATTAATTCAAAACGACGTAGTTTTGGGGTCACTGGAGATAACTCTATCTCTAGTGACTGGAGAAATATTTTTCCTATATATATATATATATATATTGAGTTTCTAATATTTAATTATTGGGCCCAAAATTCAAAGGAGGGGTTTTGTTTATAACGTAGGACCTATTTGATTCCTATTTCAAGGAGACCCACTTGCAAATTTTATTACTGATGCAGGTATAAGCTATGGAGATATCACTGTTAAACGGGCTTGTTAAAGGGATATCCTCGTTTCTGCACTCAGAATTTGCCAGAAACTTGAGCTCAGAACCAATCCTAAAGTATTACCAAAAGGAAGAGGAGATACTTAAGTTCTTAAAGCCAATACTCGAAGCCATCACTAATACTGATTTAGCTTCTGATGAAGCGCTTTTGGAGATATTTGAAGAACTGAATCAGGCTGTGCATGAACTGAGGGAGCTTTTCGAGAGTTGGCAACTATTGTGTAGCAAAATCTACATTGTAAGTCTCTTATACATATATATATAACAATATCTCAATTGTTTATTGTGAATATAAAATAAATTAGCCAAGTTCCTTCATGGGGTGGTTATCTTTATCTTTTGCTATGTTTTTTCTAAAATGAAACTAGTTTAGTTAAGCTCACCGAGAATCATGAAGTGTGCAATTTAGTTTTGGCCCATTTGGTTTTCTACCGGATGATTTAGTTGTTGATAGAGCATAATAGTGTTATGTGATCCATATAACCAACCTCACATAGTGAAATAAGGCTCGATGTTGTGCTTCATTGCTCCATTAACAATTTACCTACATGCATAAAGAACATTAGAGGTAGAGGTTGGAAAAAGTCTAAAATATCCTTGCTCCCTTTTGCTAGTAGTGGTGTTTGTCATTTGCGGGTGAGGAGCATTTCACTCTTTTTTTTTATCTTATTTTTGATTTAAAAATAAAAAATAAAATAGTTTAATGATCTTCCAAATACAAATTAAAGTAGCAGTCAATATAATCTGCAAGTAACAAAAAGGCCCCTTTATGTCTTTTCAGGTTTATCTTTTTATATAATTGTATGTCTAAGGCTTGGTTTGGTTTGGGGGTAGGGTAGGGGAAGGGTAGGGGAGGGGAAGGGAGGGGAGGGAAAATGGAGAGAAAAGAGGAGAAAAGTTATTTGTAGTGGGGCCCACAAGAGTTTTCCTCCCTTTTAAATTTTTTCCCTCCATTTTCCCTCCCCTCCCTTCCCTACCCCAAACCAAACCAAGCCTAACTGTGATTTCAATATTTTTATAGAGAAGGTGGTATGATAATTTTGTTTGTGCTACTATAGAATATGTAGTGGTGGCATGAGCAAAAATGTGATCTACTAGGTTAGAAGTAGAAATGTTTTCTAGAACATTGCTTATATGTTGTATTGTATAAAGTAATACATGTAAAGGGTCTTCACATTGCATACTGATGAAATTGGTATATTTTGTTTCCCATCTGAAGTTCCTGATGCATTTTCACCACTTTTTTCCTTGATCTCTAGATTCTGCAAGTTGAATCCTTGTTATCTAAGATTCAGATTTTGGCACTAAACATTTTAAAGAAACTGAAGGCTTCCCATCAATGTATCCCTAGTGAACCAAGTCTTTCACACATAGAGGTAACATATGCAATTAATCATTTACATCAAAGATTCTTCTTATTTTGATCCACATGTTCTTAAGATAAAAAATACTACTTAGTTGGATTTATAAAAACTATATTATATATTGCAGCACTGCATTGAGAAGATAAAGAATTTGGGACATGAAGAGACATCATCATCTATCCTCAAGGAAGCTGTCATGGAACAAATGGAAGGCTTAGGACCAAGTTCAGAGGTCCTTGAAAAACTTGCTGAGAACCTAGGCCTGAGCTCTAATCAAGAGCTTCTCATTGAGGCTGTGACACTTGAAAAGTTGAAGGAGAATGCAGAACAGATTGAAAATACTACAGAAGCTGAATATCTCAACCAGATAATTGCTCTTGTGACTTGTATTCACGAGAGACTTATAATGCTCAAGGAAGCCCAGATGTGTAGCCCAGTTCCAATACCTCAAGATTTTTGCTGCCCTCTCTCTTTGGAGTTGATGAAAGATCCTGTGATTGTGTCGTCTGGTCAAACTTACGAGCGATCTTTCATTAAGAACTGGATCGATCTAGGGCTCACTGTTTGTCCAAAGACGCATCAGACTTTGGTTCATACAAACCTGGTACCAAATTATACTGTGAAGGCATTGATTTCAAATTGGTGTGAATTGAACAATGTCAAGCTAGTTGATCCTATAATGTCCTCATATTTGGAAGGTTCTTCAAGTGACATGATTTGTAGCCAAAGTTTAGATATTTTCAGAATATCACAAACAAGTTCTAATAACATGTCTCCTAGCTTAGATGAAATAAAGGTGGATTCAAACGGCCAAGATTCTATGTCAACACCATCTAGAAGGGAATCTTCCAATGACTTCAGCCAAGATTCCAATACATTTTTGAATGAAAATTTTCCTCAAGGAACAAAAGGTATTGATGGCAATAATGCTTCTAAGCCATTGGACAATTCAGGTGAAAACAGAGATGCTTCTAGTGAGGTTAATCTAAGGTCAGATTTAGCTAGTCCTCGAACATTAGAAGCAAGGGATCAGATCTTAAATATATGGCAGCAACCATCAAAGAATTTAAGCTTAGCATCTTCACCTGTAAGTCCTTCTGGCATTGAAACCCTAGTTCTGAATTTGGCAAAGGACTTGAAGAGCTCTTCAATTGATACTCAGAGAGAAGCAACAGCACAACTTCGCCTTCTTTCTAAGCACAATATGGAGAACAGAATTGTGATTGCAAATTGTGGAGTCATTACTTTACTAGTTGATCTACTTCAGTCAACTGATACAAATATCCAAGAAAATGCTGTTACAGCTCTTCTAAACTTATCAATCAATGATAATAACAAAGTTGAAATTGCAAATGCTGGTGCAATTGATTCTCTGATTCGTGTTCTTGAAACAGGAAGTCCAGAAGCCAGAGAGAACTCGGCAGCCTCTCTTTATAGCCTATCAATGATGGAGGAAAATAAGATTAGGATAGGGAGATCAGGGGCAGTTAAGCCACTAGTTGATTTGCTAGGAAATGGAACTTTAACAGGGAAAAAAGATGCTTCCACCGCTTTGTTCAGCCTGTCTATATTTCAAGAAAACAAGGGCCGGATCGTGCAAGCTGGCGCCGTGAAGCACCTCGTGGAGCTGATGCACCCAGCGTCCGGGATGGTGGAGAAGGCGGTGGCTGTTTTGGCGAATCTTGCATCAATTCCCGAAGGTAGAAATGCAATTGGAAATGGAGGAGCTATTCCTATTCTAGTTGATGTTATTGAATTGGGTTCTGCAAGAGGCAAAGAAAATGCAGCTGCCACTCTTCTGCTTATTTGTTCAAATAGTACCAGGTTCTTAAACCTTATGATCCATGAAGGAGCTATCCCACCATTAGTAGCATTGTCACTATCAGGCACCGCAAGCGCAAGAGCCAAAGAAAAAGTATGTCTCTTTCTTTGTGGTTTCATATTTTAGCTGCCTTATATATATATATATATATATATCTATCTATGATTAATTATTGATGAATCCTTTTTTTTAATGTTTAGGCACAAGCTCTACTTAACCATTGTAGAAGTCAAAGACATGCTAATGTAATAAGAAGTTGATTCGATTTCGCCAACTTCACAGAATCATTCTGTTTTTTTGGGTCAACTCTAATTGACCATCTCAAATGTGTATACATTTCATGATTTAAATAATCTGTTCTGAAGATGTTCTGTGCTACTTCTTAGTTTCTTGTAGTGGAAGAAACATCTTCATGGATGATTGATTGCGTCGCCTACAGAAATTCCTATGTGAAGAAAAACTATACGTACATGCAAGTTTATCCTGTTTATGGAAATTAGTATCTATGTATTTATATAACAGTTTCATAGAACTTGAAGATAGCTAGCTCTCTTGCTTGTGTTAAAAATAATCTCATGCAATTAACCATGAAGAGTATAACTTTTCTCTAGATATACAGAAATCAACCTTTCATACAACATAAATGAGAAAAAAGTATTAGGGGATAAAAAAAATAAAATAAAAGAACTAGTCCTATTTTTCAACTAGATGGAAACCAAGAGATGTTGGCACTAATATGCCATAGTCAATTTTGAGGCTTTAGAATAGTTGGTATCAGAGCGTTGGCATCAAAACTATACTTGCGAATTTTCAAGTCCAAGATTAAAATTCTTCAATTTCATAAATGTTTGTAGAGTTAGCAAGCTATCAGAGCTAGCTTGAAGATCCTTTCCAACTACACGATTCACGTTCAATGTCTTTGCCACTCTTTCTAAGCCATTGCAGAACTTAATTAGTATGCAATGGTGCCTTGAGCAATTGTTTCTGATAAGCGAATACATCTGCGTATAAAAATAGTCGGAGCAATTGAACTATCAAATGTGTGCAATTTGATATCCTAAGTGAGGTAATTTCTGATTAGAATCCGATATGGTAAGACCTGGTAAATTGGAAATAGTCGGAGCAACCGAACTATCAAATGTGTGCAATTTGATATCCTAAGTGAGGTAATTTCTGATTAGAATCCGATATGGTAAGACCTGGTAAATTGGATGATGTTCAATACATCAAGATTGGCATAGCTTCAAGTAAGAGAACTTATCAGCATTTGGAGTGCAAAGTGGACCAAAAAATTCATTATTAAAAGAGGTGAAATAGTAGTTAGGTACTCCCTCTGGTCCTAATTATAGGACAACATTTAAAAGTTAGTTTTGGTCCTAATTATAAAACAACATTATAATTTTTGTCAATTTCTTGCTAAAATACCCTTATTTTATTCTTTCAAATGTGTTTCATTTTTAGTAAGTGTTCTGGTATAGAACACAGATGTCCAGCCTGGTAGGCTGGAGCTTTGATGTAGGATCGATTGACTCCCCTTGAATGCCTATGGGGCAGGATTCCAAGGGAAGAGTTGATCACTGTACACAACCAGGTGTTTCGCCAAAGGGGTTGCGGTGTGTGAACAGTGTGTGACTGTATGTAAAATAGTTCAGCGATTAGAACCTGTGTACCTTGATCGTGTACCTCCTATATATGTAGAGTGTACCTTATGGTTAGAGCTTCCGATCCCACCTCAAGTGTATCCGAGGATCTAGGCAACCGCCCCCTGGAATAGGTCCTTCGGTTTGGATCCCTATGGGTCGGTTGAGATCCTTGCACAGACTGTCCCCTGCTGGGCCGATTGACTAATGGGCCTAGACTTTGGTCCATAACAGTTGCCACACAGCTCGGGTGCTCAAATTTTTGGGTAGCCGGGGTGAACATACTGCCTTAGCGTTTTGAAAGAGTGTGAGATTGCCTCTCAACGTGCTCTGAGTGAGACTAAAGTTTGATAGCTGTTTTATGGTCCACATAATCCAGGATGCTGTCGTGATCTAGTCCGTTGTTGGCCCACCAGCCCGGCTGTCCATGCTTTGGATATCCGGGGTGAATGATTCCTGGCTATGGTACTCATATTGCACTGGATCCGGGATACGATGCTACGTGAACTTGGGATAAATCAAGCTGGTTTTGGCGCGTTGATGAAATGGGATAACAAATAGCCGAGTTAGACTACCTGCGGTCACGACAGTGTAACACCTGCTATTCTGTATATCCGTTTGTTCTCTGTAGTTGCGTCGTTTCTTCTTCACCGGTTACCATAATTGTTTGACAAGTGGCGCCCCTCGACTGTCGCGAAGCCGAAAAGAACGCGCCCTGGCCTCTACGGCCTTCGTGCGTAATAAGTGACTGCTCAATGCGCATTAAATGTGTGCGTCACTTCCTTACTTTTTGGGTGAATAGACATTCTTGCCCCTGGCTGTTCGACTTTCGAACGTTTATACACGCATTTGGCCTTCATTTCCTTATTTCACATATCTGCTTCATCATTTATACTCTCGTCCACCGTCCTGTTGCTCTGTGAGGAACTTTCAACTTCTGTGTATACCGCTCGTCTTTCCTAAGGTTACTCCCCAGCATTTACTCAGGTACTGACCCTTCTGCTCTTGCTTCCTGAGTTTCGCTTTTGTCTATGGTGTTCATATTTCGTTTCTGGTTGTGATTCCTGCCCTATATTAGATTATGTGTTTTCCTTTTCGCGTGAGTTCCCCTCGCTTTTCTGGGTTGCTTCTCCCTTTTGGTGGGTTTCTGGATAACTCTTTCCATCCTCTCGAACACCATTTCTAAACCCCCTCTTTTTCCTACCAAGCGTTTACCCTTTCCTGGGCTTGACTATCGTGTGCTCCGGGAGCGTTATTTCCGTTAGCCATGAATCTGAAGGATATGACTCCGGAGGAGATAGAAGAATTACGGCGAACGGTTAAACCCAAGACCCGCTACTGGCTTTGGGGTGATGAACTTTCTGAAGAGGAGAAACAAGCAGCCCTGCTCGGTGGGTCCCCTGGCGGGAGCAAGAAAAAGGCACCAGACGGTTCAGGGACGAAAAACGTGAGAATCGAGGAAGCAAGTCAAGCCGTCTCGACCTCGGTATTCCGAAATCCGGGTTCCCTCAACCACGGTGGAGCCCCTCCTATCGCGACCCCTCCTATTAACCAGTATGACGACCTATGGAGGCCGGACCCAAGGGCCGAGGTTGCCAACTATGTCGGCCCCTGCTATGATTGCATATACGAGAGTTCCAGTATGATTTCCATGAGTGGTAGCAATATGGCTGAGTCGATCCTGGCCGCCTGCCGTCATAACCTTGTCCCTGCTTCCCGAGTGGTTCCCCCAAATCTTAATCCTGTCGAATTGGGGCCTAGTCTCATATCATCTACCCCAGCTCCAATACGCCTTAGCTCTTTATCTTCAGGTATGTTGGGCATGTTCTGATTTTCATTTTTATTTTTTGTCGTAGGTATAATGGCTTCGCCTTCTTCTTCCCACATTGCGGAATCTGTGTCTGGAGATTCGAGTCCAGCTACCCCTTCATGTGCCTTGGTGGAGAAGTACCCATGGATTAACCATGAGGTGTTGTCGTATCGCTCCTCGATGAGCACAGTTGATATCGCCAACCTTCCCATAGAAGAAAATGAAACCTATATCCTTAGCCCCCTGGAAGACGAGGAGCCGATTTGTTTTGTTAGAGAGGGGAGCCATAACTCTTATTTCTTCTTTTACCGTGACTACATGACCCGGCTCGGTGTTCGCTTCCCGTTCACGGACTTTCAGACGGACATTTTACAATTCCTTAGCCTAGCCCCCTCTCAACTGCATCCTAATGGGTGGGGATATGTGATAGCGTTTGAACGGTTGTGTCAAAACCTGGGGCTCCCTTGCACAACGTCTATGTTTTTTTTTTCACTCCCCACACATCTCGTTCTGGGAAGGAAGGAGTCGAACTGAAGGGTTGGACCTCCATTCGGGGTATTGTGAATAGGCGGCTGTTCACCCGGGTTTCTGACTCCTTTAAGCATTTCAAAAATAGTTTCTTTAAAGTAGTCGCCAAATCTGGAGTAGAGCCCTAGTTTCTTCTCGGCCCTGACTCTAAGGATGTCGAGTGGCGATTCCCTTTATATTGGTCAAAGGATCACCATGAGGTGTCTCTTAGTGCTTACCGGGTTGAACGAACCAATTTGTTAGGGGAAGAGAAAAGTGTCATCGACAGCATTATATCCCATATGAAGATGCACGACACTGTCGGGGCGGCTTCCTTAGTAGCCCAATACCGGGCTGAGAACCAATACCAGGATGAGAACGGATCGGGGGCGAGTATGGGTCTCCTTTTGCAAACACGTTGAACTTTATTGAAAACGAAAGGAAATCACCAAGAGGGGGGTGAATTGGGGATTTTAAAAACTTTTATTGTAACGTTGCAACCAAGCTGAAGCTAAACGTAAAGAGATAGGGAAGAAGAGCTTGACACAGAAGGTTTATCCTGGTTCGGTCTAAATTCTTGACCTACGTCCAGTCCCCAGATTCTCTGGGTTTTTCTACTATCACTTTAACTCAGATACACACTCTGTACTCAAGGATTATCCTCTCTCTAGGATACACTCCCCTTACAAGTTGTATTCTGAAATCCCAATCTCCAAGTCCCCTTGACTTGAGATCTTTTACAATGAAAGAATAATTTGAATATAATCTCTCTCGAGAAGGTAATGATAAACACTGAGGCTCTTTTTTATCAAAATACAATACAGAAAGAAAACTGAATGTATAAGAATTCTTGAGCTTGCTTTTCGTTTCTGTTTGATCTTTCGGTGGTTCTTCTAACTTTGTAATCAGCTCTTTATATAGTGGTGAGTTGCAATGTGACCGTTACTTCTCATCTTAGTATGTTCTTCAATTGAAATTCAGTTTGATGAGGATTATAGCCGTTGGGTCCTGATCTTGCTGATTCAATCCCTGGACGCGTTGAAATCATTCTTCTGATTCTTCGCGTTAATGATTCGTTTGATCTGATTTTAATACCTGAAACATTCTCAATATAGAGTAGTTAAATACGTTTGAATACACTAAATAAATGCCATCAATTCGTATAAACATGGTAAGTTTGCGGTTCAAAAGAATCGGGATGAAATCGTAACGATCAAATTCGCTTCCGTCTTAAACTCGAGTTCTCCAAGTCGGCTCGAGTTCGTCGGGCTTTTAGAGTATCTGGTTTATCTTCGAGATAGCAAACTCTGGAGTTTGATGTAAACTCTGGAGTTTGTGTTCTGTTTTACCATGTGAACTCGAGTTCACTACGGTAGGCTCGAGTTCGAATATTCTCTAAGCTCTTTGTCGAATGAATACCTGGAGTAATATTTCTCAAGTTAAGCAGGCTCGAGTCCATTAGTGTTTAGGCTCGAGTTTAACACTATTCATGCCTAAGAGTTTTGGTGCTCGATTAGAGTGGACTGGAGCATGAGTATAAACTCTGGAGTTTTGTACACTTGCTTTTCTTTCTTCGGATGAAGGGCTCGAGTTCATTATCTTTAGGCTCGAGTTCAGCGATATTTATTCTATGACTTATTGAAGTGAACTGGAGGTTTGTGCTTAAACTCACGGAGTTTGCAAAGAAGGGAAAGCTTGGGAGCTTTCGCCAAGGAAAACTCGAGCTTGTAATAACAGGCTCGAGTTTACCTATTTTGTAAACTCTTCTTCGTTTGTCAAACCATAGAGTAAACTCTACACAAAAGCATTAGGCTTGAGTCCATATATTTGGGCTTGAGTGTTCATTAAACTATAGTCATAGAAACAAGTGAACTCTACTTAAAAAGGATAAACTCTGGAGTTTAAAGAGATTCAATTTAATCAGAAATCTTCCCGCCATGGGAAAACTCGAGCTTGTCTATACCGGCTCGAGTTTACTTGTTTTCGTAAACTCTTTATTTATATCATGAGGGTTTAGGCTCGAGTCTATTTACTTAGGCTCGAGTTCGTTATGCTGAAAATATCCGAAGAGCTCTGTTTGCAGAAAACTCGAGTTTGCTTAGTCAGGCTCGAGTTTTGCGGTGACAGAGTGATATTGACTCTTTTGTTATTTTAAAAGCTTTAGTACATGTTTACAATTGTTATTAATCATCAAAACATATAGAGAACTAACATTTATTGCCTTTACGTTCATAAAATTTTAGTTTTATCTGCTGATGTTTTGATGTTTGTGTTTTGTGCAGATCTCAAGATGAAAGGACCGTGATACTTGGCTGGGCTGGGAGATGAGGAGCCTGTCAAAGGCAAAAAGAGGTCAGCTCCCGAGGCGGGCAAGTCGAAAGTCGGCCAAACCTCAAAGGTGGCTGTGCAGAAGAAGAGCAAGACCGACCCCATAGTGCCAGTTCAAACGGACCCGGTCCTATCAAGCCAACCATCTCCCTCTATGATAACACAGCCATCCAGCTCGACGATTGCTGGCCCCTCTTCTACAGAACAAGCTCGTGCTTTACCGCCCCCTCCCTTCATGATTCCACGCTCCCACTCATGGAGCAGGGGAATTACTGAAGAGTTGAGCGTGTCGCTCCTTCCTCCCCGCCGTTATGGTGAAGCAGTTCCGCTGTCGGATGTCGACGTACGGGATATCCAGGCCATCACACAAATAATTTGAGGGCGGTCGGGTTGTCCCAGATCTTCCTCACCATACACCACAACTTTGTGGAAACGACGGCTGATTTAAAGCGTGCAAGGGCGGAACGAGATGAAACTCTGAAGCAGTGGAAAGCGGCTTCGAATGAGTTCCAAGCCAGTCAGCATAACCTTGAAAAGGTGGAGGATGAGCTGCGGAGGACCAAGGGTATCCTGGAAAAGGCGGATGCCCTGATCTCAACCCTTAAAGTAGCCCGGGCTGACGATGCCTAAGAGATTGATGTGTTGAAGGTCGAGAGAGATAAGTTGAAATCTGAGACAGAATCAACCGCGGCCTCTCTGGCGGAGTCTGAGGAGAAAGCGGCTGAGCTGAGAGTGCTGTTGAAGGAAGCAGTGGGGGATTCCTTTCAGAACGCGTTAGCGCAAATCCGACATCTGAACCCCGGGGTCGAACTGAACATCGCGGGTTACCACTTCCTCTCCTACGTTGAAGATAATCAGTTCGTTGCTTACACAGGGCCCGTCGTTGCTTCCGAGTCCCGGCTAGAAAGTGCCCGAGCTGAGGAAACTGAAAGGGGGGAGGAGGTCTCGACCGGAGCTCCTGCTAGCTGATTTGTAGTTCCTTTTTTTCTTTTCTTATCTTTTATTTGTATGAACCGGGTTAGACACCGGTAATTTTTTTTAGAAAGATTGGCCAATCTGGTCTCTAAATGCAATCGTTATTTATTCGATAAACTCCCTAGTATACTAATTGATACAGAAGCCGAATATAATAACTTGAACTTGCATTTTTCACTGCGAGCGACCGGGCCAAGGTCACAGATGAAATGTGCAGAATCTGCGAAAGCGTGTTTGGTATTGAAACCATAAAGTGGTGAGGGGTCAGTACTTAAACTGCCTCGTATAATTCCGGAATCGTTGACCGGGTCATCCTAGGATAAAGAGAAGTTGTCACATGCCCGGGTTCGGTTTTTCACCAAAGCATCTGAGCATTTTGACCTGATCAGGATCGGCATGACAATTCTGCTTGATATCCCGGAGTAAGTTAGGAAGTGTCCGGGCTGCTATAGCTCTTTGGAGACAAACAATGTTGCTACTCAAAGCAGAACATAAAAGAAATTGTTCAACAATAACAAAAGCCCATCGGGCGAACTATTTCATAAGTGCCTACTAAAAAGCAAAGAACTCTTGCTCTGCTTCCAACTCGTAGGTCCACTTCGCCCTTCTTCAATCTTCTACTGTCCCTTAGACCCCGCACATTTATACAAATGTGAGATCCACATGCAGTAACTAATACCCATGTAGTGGAAGTAGAAAATGAATATCTATGACAAAGATACCCCAGCGATAGCCTTGCCATCCTTCTTGTTCTTTTTCGCATCTTCTTGATAGAGTTTGTAATTCCTCTTCCAATGACCAGTTCATTGCGTAAGTGGCAGACTCCATCCTTTGGAGGCTTTGCCTTCCAGTGCCGCAGCTTAGATTCGGGTTTTTTGACTCGGTGGTCTTACTAGCCGAGCCCTTACCCACTCGTTTTCCCTTGCCTTTCTTTTTCATACCCTTTCCTTTCGAACCATCAAAACAAAGGCTGGCTTCTTCTTAATGCTCGCTCACTGCTTTGAGCATCCCATGCAGTTCAGTAGATTGATTTCTCCATGTTGTTCATGTTATAGTTCATGACAAACCGGGTCATAACTATCCTGGAGTGAGTTCAAGATCAAATCTGTAGCTAACTCCCCGCTCTGCGGGAAATCCAAGCCTTCAAGGTGATCAATGTAGCCCTTCATCTTCATAACATGAGGACTAACTGATGCACCCTCAGCCATCTTGCAGGAATGTAAGGCCTTCGTGGTCTCATACCTCTCTTGCCTTGCCTGTTGCTGGAACATTTCCTTGAGATGAACAAGCATCCCATAAGCCTCCATGTGTTCCAGATCTCTTTGGAGCTCGGAACCATAGTGGCAAGCATCGTGCATCCTACATCCACGCAGTCATCAATATGCTTCGTGGTAAGCATCTTGCCGAGCTCTTGGAACATCACCGCAGCTCGTCAGAATGGGTTGATCAAGGACATAAATCTTTCTTTCCGCTGAGAACAATTCTCAAGTTTCTAAACCAAATAAGAAAGTTTGTCCCATTCACTTTATCCTTCTCAAGGATAGATCGTAGTGATAGCGTTGCGGTGTTACTATGCGTAATGATTCAACAATTAAAAGGATATGCAAAGTTAGTTAATAATCTCCCACTAAATTAATAACCCTCATTATAATTAGTGGGCTAAGATCCATATTTGGCTTAAAATTAAGTCCGCTAAGTGTGACGCTTAAATTTAAGTTATTTAGGTAGGCAAATCGGTTGCCAATTACATCAAATGTAATTCTTAGATCTTTATGGGATTCGATCATCATATGACCAGCACGTTTAATCTCATCTAATGCCTTGAGATCCAAAACCGTTTTGATGATCTCAATTAAGTCAAGACAATTAATGAATATTGAGTATCACCATTACTCACTCTCCTAACCTAGAATCCTCTCAAGCCAATGAGAGGACTTCTAGATAAAATTAAAGAAAATACTTCGTAAACCTCGTTTCAATATACGAGGAGTTGGATGAGATGAGAATTTTACATAGAGAATGTTTAGAGATAGGCATGGCTCGCAGCCATATTTAAAAAATACAACACTTGTAAATTCTAGAGCCATATTGTTCACGATACCCAAACAAGTTAAATCACACCATATATTTAACTCATACATTTATGCAATAAAATATTATGGTTAATTTTTATCATGATATAAATTCTCTAATTTATATTCATGATTTAAATTATCGCGCTACTGACAATCAGCCGGGAACCTTTCAAAATAACTTCTTGTTTTCGAAAATTATTTTCGAATTTTAAATCTGAGATACAATATCTCAATTTATTATAGTTATTTAATTTATCAAATAAAGATATTGCATATCAGATTTAATTTGAATTGAGATATCCTCTGCGACGCCGAGGTTCCGTGCGCGAACGCCAATCTAACGTTGAACCCTCCGCATAGGTATGATTCGGAAACCCTAAATCAGATTTAAACGCTATTGAGCGATCCGCCTAAGGGATTCGTAAAAAGTTTTATTCCGCTGCGTGTACGGATCCCAACATAGGTCTGGGCTTGAGTTTAGGGTTTAAGAGAAGGAAGGTTTTTCAGAGAAAAATAGGGTTTAGACTCGAGGGTTGCGTAAAGTGAAAGGCAATGAATGAGCTTACATATATATAGAAAGTACTCAACTCGAGTTACCACTTAATGACTCGAGTTACTTACTTAGTTACTAAGAACATGCTTGAGTTGACATAAAAACACACTAACCTGGACTTCAAGTATGTATATGAAAGCACTTAAAAAATGCCACTGACTCGAGTGTATCACTAGTTGGCTTGAGTTTGGCAGTTGCTCTTTGCTAGGTTGCTCTCTGTCTTGTCTTGACTTGAGTCTAAGGCATCTTGGCTCGAGTTAAGGACTCCTTGTAGAAAAATTGATTTTTCTCTTTATCTGACGTGCACTCGAGATAGCCACGCTTAGGCTCAAGTTAGGTCCTCTCCAAAACTTAGGTTGCTCTATATCTTATGTTGACTTGAGTTTGACAATGCTTGGCTCGAGTTAACCCCTTTTGACAGTTAACTTCTGCAACTTTTCAAGTCTATCATAGGTCCTACATAAACCATAACTAAGCACTTCAAAGTTTAAGTTAGTATCTATTTTTATCATATAAAACATAACTATCATTAAGTAGAGATTACTTACAACTCATTAGGATTCACCATTCATATTTCTCTTTCTAATGAATGTAAATTGCTCCTTACTTAATGACTTTGTGAAGATATCAGTAAGTTGGAGATGAGTGGGGATGAACAACACTTTGACATCCTTCTTTTGAACATGATCTCAGATGAAGTGATGTCTAACATCAATATACTTAATTCTTATATGTTGAATAGGATTCTTTGCCAAGCTGATTATGCTAGTGTTGTCACATAGGATTGGAATTTCTTTGAGGTGGATTCCCAAATCTTGAAGTTGTTGCTTGAGCCACAAAACTTGTGCACATAAACTTGATGCAACAATGTATTCAGCTTCGGTTGATGATAATGAGACAGTAGTTTGTTTCTTGCTAAACCAAGAGATTAGACCACTTGTGCTCTTTCTGTTAGTCTTGTATCCAGCATGGTCCAAATACGAATACACCACAAGATATTCAACTTGTCCTTTGGGAAACCACAATCCTAGACTTTCTGTGTTTGCAAGATATCTGAATATCCTCTTCACATGTTCAGCATAAGACTCCTTTGGGGCAGATTGATACCTTGCACTATTCCCACACTGAATTGGATGTCAGGCCTACTTGCTGTCAAATATAGAGAGATCCAATCATCCCTCTATACTTGGTAATATTGAAATCCTTGACATCCTCATCAGCTTCCAAAGAAGTGGTTGAACTCATTGGAGTATCAGCTCCATTGCATTGATTCATACCATACTTCTTCAGGAGGTATCGGAGGTACTTGGCCTAAGATATGAAGATTCCATTCTTCTTTTGCTTGATTTGCAGACCAAGGAAGTAGTTTAATTCCCCCATCATTGAAATCTCAAACTCTCCCTGCATTGTCTTAGAGAAATCCTCACACAAAGCATCATTAGTAGCACCAAATATAATATCATCAATATATATTTGGACAATTAATAAATCATTCCTCTTATTGCATTTAATGAAGTGAGTTGTATCTACTTTGCCTCTAACAAATCGTTGATCAAGAAGAAATTTGCTTCGTCTCTCATACCAAACTCTAGGAGCTTGTTTAAGACCATACAAAGCTTTCTTTAAATGAAAGACATGATCTGGATGATGATTATCCTCAAATCCAAGAGGTTGTTCAACATAAACTTCCTCTTGGATAAAACCATTTAGAAATGCAGATTTCACATCCACTAGATAAAGTTTGAATCCCTTAATGCAAGAAAAGGCCAAGAGAACCCATATAGCTTTCAATCTTACCACTGGAGCATACGTTTCTTCACAATCAATTCTTTCTTATTGATTATAGCCTTTGGCGACTAATCTTGCCTTATTGCGAACAATGATTGCGGATTCATCTCATTTGTTATTGAATACCCATTTAGTACCAATAACCGGATGGTCTTTAGGTAAAGATCCAAGTCCTAAACTTGATTTCTTTCAAACTGATGTAACTCTTCTTGCATTGCTATAACCTAATCATTGTCTGAAAGGGCTTCGTCAATCTTAGAGGGTTCAATCTCAGAAAAGAAAGCAGAGAAAGTAACTTCATTCAAAGTACTTTTTCTAGTTTCACTCCTTGATTTACATCACTTATGACTTGGTTCAGAGGATGACTCCTACTGTATCTCTAAGATTTAGGTTGAGATTGATCAGTGTTTTCACAAGCATTTTCGCAATTCTTTTCAACTTCAAGTTTTGTTTGCAAAGGGTTTTCACAATTTTTCAAAACAAAAGAAGTTTTTCGAAATAGATTGATTTTGAAGAATAGGTTCATCATCATCCAAAGACTTGTCAGATTTGTCTTCACATAATACAACATGCATAGACTCTTCTACAACACGAGTACAATTATTGAATACTCTATATGCCTTACTCATATTAGAATAGCCAAGAAATATACCTTCATTTGACTTGGGATGAAATTTTCCTAAGTTCTCCTTACAATTATCATGCACAAAGCATTTGCAACCGGAGATGTACAAATGTGTTAGGATGGGCTTTCTTCCTTTGTACAACTCATAGGGAGTTTTGTCAAGCTTCTTCTGGAGGTATGCCTGATTTGAGATGTAGCAAGCCGTACTCATGGCATCAGCTTAAAACACTTAGGAGGTTTAATTCTTGTTCAACATTGCCCTTGCCATCTCGGTGAGGACTCAATTCTTCCTCTTTACAATGCCATTTTGTTGAGGAGTCCTTGGAGCTGATGTTACACCCCTACAAGCCTTTACCTTTCAGGTGGCGGGTTAGAGGGATCCCTTTTTATTTAATAACCTTCCCTTATTACTTAGTCCAATTAGCTTATCTTAGAGTTAGCACAGCAGAGCACGGGATCTTGTTGGACATGTTCAATATACTGATAAATGTGCATACAAAAAGTAGCAAGTAAGTCTCCGAAGAGTTAATTACAGTCATCCCAAAAAGTATTGATCATAACGACAATTATTCAAAATATCATATTACAAAAATCATAAGGGCATTCCCTAGATCTTCTTCTTATCTGCAACACGCCCTACCTTCACTAGACCGCCGACGGCCACTGCCTTTCCCCTTTACCTCCAAAGTGGTCTGGAGTTCAGAGTTGAACCCCAGAGTAACTGTTAGACTCAAATACAATATGTTTACAATGCATGTAATGCAAATCACAACGAGGAAGTAAACATAAACCTGCCTTACTGGCACAAATAACCGGCATGTAGCATCTCCGCAGGACCGCTTGGTCAAGACAAGCCCCTTGGAACAGCGCGCTCAGGGGCCTTAGTAGTTAGGGTGGCCAAACTTTAACCAGCTACCCCTCCTAAGGCCTCAGTAGCCACCTATGAACACACAGTCACATAGGCCCTACCTACCTCATACATCTCGATACTGTAGCAAAACCCTAAGGACACACAGTCCAATAGGCACTACAGCCTGATCCTACATGCCCTCGGTACTGTAGTAGAAACCCTAAGGACACACAGTCCAATAGATACCATAGCCCGATCTCAGTATTGCAACAGAAACCTAAGGACACACAGTCCAATAGGCATTGTAGTCCGATGTCCTACATCATAATAAAACATATATGCAAAAGTAACATAGAGTATGCAAGTCAACAGTTACTACCTGGCACTTCTCGTAATCCACAAACTCTCCTCTTGGTACTGAATATGTATGCCACACGTACTATCACCCTAAATACAGCCAAACATCATGTTTTCAATCACCCATTCAAACTTTTCTTCAAGTTACCTAAAATACGTACACAACATATGGACCAAAGTCATTAAATCATATCAACAAAATATATGTGCACTCACGCCCAAAAGCACGCATACATATATCGCCCAATAGCATTGTATATATATATCGCCAAAAAGCATCGGATATATCGCCCATAGCAAACATTTAACATATAAACATCACATAGACATACACAACAGCTATAAGCTATCACATACACACCTAGCACATACATGCATACCATAAACATCGTGATTAGTGTTACAAGACGCGAACGCATCTTCTTGACGTAGACTTGGACTTTTTAGTTGGAAAACGGTGGATCCCACGTAAAACAACACCAAACACCCTCTGACCATATAAGACCTTAAAATATGAAATCGTAGTTTCCGATGTCCTATAGAAGTAATATACTTATTAGTGATTTGGGACAATACCCGGCATTTTCGGTAAAAATACCATTCTTGCCCTTCTACCCCTAATCGGGGCAATTTCTCCTTGAGACGTGTTTGGTTACTTTAACCCTAATCTTCCAAAATTTCAACATAACTCCTACTCCAACATAATTTTAAATATATATCATATTGATTAGTGATTCACTTCATAATGTGCATTTTAGGTACAAATTACCATTTTCCCCCTATTCCCCTAATCGCCGGGTTTTGCTGTAGGCTTCCCTATTTTAACTCTAATCTTCCAAAATTTTGCCGTAACTTCGAATTCCACCAAGATTTTCCAAATAATGACTAAAATACCTCTAACATATCATATCTAATCATACTTTGGAAGATTAAAGACTATTCTAGCATTTCTACTCTAACTACCGAAAGGACTACGAAAGCTTAAGTAACCGAAAACTTACTCGTAGCCTTCCCTGGCAGACTCTTGGTCTCCTCCCTCTTCTCTCTACCTTTCTCTAATTTCGAAATGAGTAAGAGCTCTTGGTGTGAAAATATGAAGAAGGGTGCATGCCTATTTATGTGCAAACACGCCATGCTGAAAACTGGCTCTTTCCAACTTTCTTCTTTCAATTGTGGCCACACATTCTAGGGTTTCTATGTGGCTAATTCTACTCCATGAAAACTACTTGGCCACGAAGATGGCCTTGTTGGCCTCTCGTAGCGCTACTTTCATTTTTGCTTTATGCTTGGACGGCCCGATAAATCCCCCCGATCGCTGCTCGAATCGTGAAATCTTGTAAAATCTTAGAAACTGGAATTACAACCTCGAAGACATTTTCTCACTTATTAGAAATGTCCCAAGTTAACCTAAATTTCCATTCCATATAGGGCATTCCGTGTTCAACTAGGCTTCTTCAAAAACTCTGTCCGCATGGTCCTCCCCTCCAAACGCCTTGCAATCACCAATCTCTCTGAGAAAATTCACCGATTCCAAATATGTCCATGAAAATTCCCAATTCTTTTCCAAATGTCACAACATAACCTTCACGCCCTCTGGCTATCCTCACCCTTTTCTGCGAATTTCCCTATTTCGCCTTATTAGGAAAAAGCACAAACGCTTTCACTAACTTCCGTACGTGTCTAACTTAAGATAAAAAACTTACCGATCAATATTTTATCCCTCGAGTTTGACATTCCCATTCCCGGATCTCCAGATAGTGATCCGTTTCCTAATTTCTTATTTACTATTCATCATATTTCACTTTAATTAATTATATTAATAAAATAATCACAACTTGCAAACTTTAACCACATATCTTTATTTTTTTTTCCTTTATTTTTCTGCCTTTTTTTTATTTCGTTTTTTTCAATTAATTATTTAATTAATTAAATAATTATTTTTTACATACTTTTTTACAAAATTCTCCTATTGTTCCATTCTTGCATTTAGGCTTAAAAATACCTAAATTCAACTATTTTTCTCCAAAATTTCCAAGTATTTAGTAAATATACTTTTACTAATTTTCAACCCAAAACCACTAATTTTAGGGTTTTACATAATTATTCCCGAGGTTCCTTTGCTTATGCTTAAGTAATTAGCGTTAATTACCTAATT
>JAMWYP010000577.1:0-124028 GCA_025563575.1 Acacia pycnantha | reverse complement strand
TGCACGGTGTAGCATCTCCCTTTTTCTGTATTCTCTCCCTGAAATAGAAATTTACATCTGGTTGTCCAAAGGATCCAACACCCCAGGCCAAAGATTCTTGTCCATGAGAAATTCTGAAATCTCCATTTGCCAGGCTTGTGCAGTATTCAGTTAAGCCAAACACGCAAGCTGCCAGAGAAAACCGAGAAAATAGTTAGGTTTTAAAATTGATTTCCAAAAATTTCTAGCTCCCTCACAATCTCAAATTAGATGGATCACACTTTCTTCGTTGTTGCAATGGAAAGGGCAATCATTGTCATTGGTAAGGCCCCTCTGGCAGAGGAGTTGGTAACAAGTCTCTCGTGGTCAACTTGCCACATAAAATATTTAACTTTTCGAGGAGTTGCCATTTCCACACTTGGGTCCGAAAGCTACTAATGCTTGCTTCTTCGCTTCAGAGAGAAACTGGTGGCGAATTTTACAGAGAATGCCCCATCCTTAGCCATTCTCTCCGTAACGCAATCAGGGAATTGTTGGAGGGATGATTCATTTGTAAAATAATGTTTATAATATTCGGAGGAGAACACCAAACCATCGTGGTAGTTCCACCGACCATTTGGCAAAGATGATCCCTAACCGTCTCATCTTGGTTGACAGGATGAAGGGAACTGGATAGAGGAAATGATGGGTTGATCAAGAGGGAGCCGGAGTCGACCCAGAACTTGGTACCGCCCATTATTAACCTTTTTACCAACACCACTGAGAAAGTTATCCCACACTTCAACACAGAGGATGAATTTCTCTTTTTGGAGATATTAGGCAGGTACAGGTTACCACAGTTGTATTTGGACCACAAACATTGGACCCAGAGGGCATCTTTTTTGGTTAGGAGACTCCAGCACAGTTTCATAATAAATGCTTTGTTCTGACGGCGAAGATTTTTGAAACCCAAGCCCCCTTTCTTCTTAGCTTGCGGGATTTTTTCCCAAGCAATAAGGTGCATTTTCCTCACGTCGTCGTCCTGAGACCAGAGGAAATTCCTAGAAATTCGGTCAATTTCACGAATTGCACAGATTGGAAGAAGAGATGATTGCATGCAGTAGTTGGACAGGAAGAAAGTACAGACTTGATGAGAATCGAACGTTCTGCCATAGTTAAAAATTTGCTCTTCCACGAGGACAGTTTTTTCCTGACTCTTTGCACAATAGGGTAAAAGGTGGCATGAGAAACCCTTTTATGAATGATTGTAACACCCAAATATTTACCCAGGTCGGCAGTAATCCCAATTCCAAGGAGATGACTTAACTCGAGAGCCTTACTGAAGTTTACTTTTTAGAGCAGAACATGCGAGATTTGTCAATGTTATCAATATTTCTTTAAGACAGCTAAGAATCATATAAAAAAGAGCATGGTATGAGGACCTAGAAGCGTGTGGGATCTGAAAGTGACAAAAGAAGCGCATGGGTCCATCAAACATGAGCCATGAGTAATGAAGCGTGTGGGGTCTGAAAGTGACAAAAGAAGCGCGTGGGTCCATCAAATATGAGACATGAGTAATGAAGTTACGGAGAAAAGAAGCGTGTGGGGTCTGAAAGTGACAAAAGAAGCGCGTGGTCCATCGAACATGAGCCATGAGTAATGAAGCTACGGAGAAAAGAAGCGTGGAATCCTCGTTCTATGTTTCTCTTTATGTGTTCGTTTGGGGAAAGATTTAAAGAGGGAAAAGAATGAAAGGAAAGATTGAGAGGAAATTTATAAGTTATGCTGTTTAGTAGACATGAAAATAGAACTTAAGTTAAGCGAAAATAAAATATTTAATAAGAAGAATTGGGTGTTGGTTAATTGAGAATGTGAGGTAAAATTCTCACAGTGCCCTTGCTTGGTTCGAATGAAAAACATAAGTTTGAACACAACATGTTGCTAAGCGCTTTCCGTTCGAACACAAAAAATGACAGTGCTTTAAGTTATATGTGCCTGTGTCCCCAGGTGAAAGAAATTGAATAGAAAACCACAGCACATACCCACCATCGGTAAACACACACAAATACACATTCCAGACATGCATTAAAATATGACACCCTTGTTGCTTCCCAGCGGATTATCCCTCATTTGTACCCAAGTCGAACAAACAGGGAGCCTGTAAGCTTTATACAAAATTGATTTAAATCAGTCAAAATTGAAACTCATTCCCACTTCACATTCATTCTCATTGTAATATATAAGGGTTTAGTAAGGAAAAAAAAGAATGCTTAGTGGACAATAGTTGTTCGATAAGGAGAAATAAGAAAAACTAATTGTCTATTGAATCGGAATTTGTGAAAATCGTATTAGAACTTATTAAACCCTTATTAAGAAAATGGAAGGACGTTTTTTTTTAAAATTCATACGGACATTTCTGTCATTTCAATTTACTTTTAAAAATGATAAGTTAGACCCTAACACTTCTCTGGTATTAAAAATATTTGAAGCATCTTTTTTATCATTTAGCATTTGTAGGGATTTTCCCTAGAAAAAAAAAGTTTCTAGATGCAAAAATTATCAACCCAAAACGGTAATCAAAGCAATTTAATGTAAATTATAGTTTTTTGTAACAGGTGATATTAAACATTAACTTTTTTTAATTCAAGAATAAATCATAATATAATTTCGTGTATTCAACCTATAATCTCAACAAAATATGTGTTCACTGTTAGGACATATATTTTAAATAATATGTATTGTATTCAAGTAATTCTTATTTACTATGAGTTTTTTTTTTTTAAAAATGAAGGCACACATTTTTTTTTAAAAAAAAAACTGATTATTGCTCTTATACTTTGAAGCACGTATCACGTTGAATATTGCAACAACAAAAAAAAGATATTCTAGAAATAAAAATAAAATAAAGCATAAAATTCCTTATGGAGGAGCAAAACATTTCTTCAAAAAATAATCATTTAAAAAACATTTCTAATGTGATTTTTAGTATAAGTATGTGATATGAGTTTTGTCTCAACTTACGCGAACATATTTCTTGAACGTTAATGCACTAATTGTTTATTTTAGTAGTAGAAGTTGCTTTTTTAGTTTAATTTATAATATACAAAATAAATATGTGAAAAAAATTTTATCTCAATTTACATAAAGATTTCTCAACCCCTAAGGCCCTAACTCAAACAAAATGGCACAATTGAAGGATAATGCTGATGAAGGATAACTCTGAAAGTGACAAAAGAAGCGTGTGGGTCCATTAAACGGCAACTCAAAAGATGCTTTTTGACTTTGGGTAGCAAAATTATTGTCTGGAAAAAAGTAACGAAAGTGATTGAGAGATTGAGTGTGTTATTGTACATTGTAATTATTAATTAGTAAGAGGTAAATTTGACCTTTAATTAGTTTATTACAAAAATTAAATAAAATATATAATATTTTGGGAAAATTAAAATAAAGGATCAAAAGAAAATAATATTTATTATAAAGGACAATAAAAATTGTAATTATTTTAAAAGGACCAAACATCATAATATAAATTTAAAATTACTAAATTGCCCATAATCAATCCTCATATATTATTTGTTGTATTCAAAATTAAAAAATAACTTAAATTAAAATTAAAACTACCCATCATGATATGATTATATCTTTTCTAACCCAATATATGATGTATGTATTTATATCCACAAACCTCTATTGGTAAGGGTATAGGATGTTGTATGTATTTATATCCACATAAAGTTTAAATGTAATTATTTTTATATGTTATGGGACATTAGTGGTTTTTGTAGCAATACGATAGCTGTAAAGTTTCACTGGAATAGAAAAGCAATTTCCTTTTTCTTTCTTTTTTCTTGGCATGAAGGATCTGTTTCGAATGAGATTTTCGCTGAAAGGCAACGGGTGGGTGCTTGATGTGTTTTAGTTGTTTCTTTAAGAAAATTCCCCCTTCCCACCAAATGTTTTTTGTGTTTCTTTTTATCATCAAATTCTAGATAAAATTAGTGACTTTTTGATATCTTATAGGTAAAAAATATTCCATTTCCAATTTTTTTAATATAATTTTTCAAATATTTAATACTTGAAAAATGATTTTTCAAATAAGTTTGCTTTCAGTTTAAAAAAGATATCCTAAAATAAATATAATCTAAACATGAGTAGATACAGACTTACACGCAACAACTCGTACAAACTAAGACATGGACGTGGAAGATTACACAAGCATTGTACTCTGTAAATGAATTGTCAAAACCATACTCCTCAAAATCTTCAAATAGTTCATTTCATTTTTGGTAAGTGATGACAGAAATATACAAAAATGCAAGCGTGCATGGCTCTACTTCCACAAGAAGTTAACTGGAGATTGTTAGAGTTTAAACAATTAGATAGCTATAACTGATTTAGTTAGTCCAACTAGATTAGTTATCAATAATCACCATTCTATAAATAGATTATAAATACAACAAATCATTTCAACTCACTCATTCTCTCTTTCTATATCTCTGCTATATTCTATATAGAACACTCCTCAAGTACCCTGGAAAACGACTTTTAAAGATAATGAGATTGCATCCATCTCCCATGGGTTGACTTTGGAGTTGCTCCTTCATTGATTGAGTGAACCCTATTACTTGTACCTCTCGCAAGGAAGTCAAGGACCAGAGCTTGTCAGGGAGAGCACTCAACTCCAAACACTCTTCGATGATCAAACATCTGAGACATGGCATCACATCTTTACCTAATTCCCAGCGATGGAGCTTCAAATATGTCATTTGAAATACCTCTAGTTGGGGAACCCATTAATGCAACAAAGCTTTAACTGAGACGTTGAGCTGTTTTAGACATACAGAAACGTAGTTTCAAAATTCTGAGGTTGGTAAGACTCCCTAAAGTGTTCATGACTTCGTCATTTAAGTTGGTCTTACAGATATCTAGCTTGGTAAGGTTTGAAGGAAGGCATTGGCAGATGTTGGAATATCAGGAAATCCATAAATCTTCAATACATTCAGATAATTTAGATTTGGAAGGTTTTCCCACACTTGACCAACCCCTTGGTTATGCTTGTCATCCTGACACAAATGCAACCCCAATCTCCTAAGTCTTGGGAATACACCTTTCCCTATAAGAGACACAATGGTTGATTTTTTGTTTATGGCAACACAAGATAGGGTTTGTAGATTCCACATGGTTTTACTTTCTATATCTGGAAACTTGGGTAAAATCACAGGTCCGGCCGTATGAAGATGTCTCAGTCTTTTTAGCTTCCACATCCCATTAGAGAAAGGTATGGATATTATAAATTCAGAACGCCCCAAATCCAAAGTTTCTAGATTCCAAAGATTGGATATGAATTCAGGAATCTCTCTAACAAATCCGCTATAAGAGCTTGTTCGCAGGTCTAGTCTTAAGTACCTCAGATGCACTAACATGTTTAAATTGGTAGGGATCTTAAACTCCCACGAATATAGAAACCCTGGATCCAACACTCGAACAAGCTGAAACCACTTCACAAGCCTTTTTGACTTTCTTGAATCAAGGTAGTAGTTGGACTCGCGGTCAAAGCAGAGCACAGAACGAGTGCCAGAAAGGTCTTTGTTGCTTGAACCCAAAAGATCTGACATATTACATTGAATGGATAGTCTGCGAGGTTTGGTTTGCTCCAAAATGTCTACATCCCTACAAACTTCAAAAGCCTTCTCGTCTCTACTCTCAGATATGCATAGTTCTCTCAGAAGATCATGGATGCGACATGTCTTGATTCCCCCATCGCTCCTCCTTCTCCCTACTTGGATTAAGCTACGATCAATTAGCTCATCCAAGTAGTCCTCTGCAACATCCTCTGCGACTCTGGAACCGCTATGATGAATGAATCCTTCAGCAACCCATAGTTGGATCAAGCGTCTAACAGGAATCTCATAGTCTTCAGGAAACATACCAAAATAGAGAAAGCATGGCTTCAATCTTGGAGGCAAGCTATCATAACTGAGTTTAAGTACTATATCATGTATGTGTGTTTCTGGTCAGAGTGAGATACGAGTTGACATGGCGAATGACCTTAGACCATTCTCGGTGTGACTTCTCCTTGTTTGCAAGAATTCCTGCTAGTACAAGTAAGGATATTGGCAAGCCACCACAACATTTTACTATACGCTTACCTAATAGCTCTAGATCAGAAGGCACGCCTTCTCCTCGAAACACCCTCTTTGAGAAAAGCTTCCAACTTTCTTCTTCGTTAAGAAAAGGGAGATAGTAGGAAAGAAATGAGTTGGCATGAGAGGCCACCTCTTTTGAACGAGTAGTGATCAAGATCCTACTGGCGTTACTGTCATCAGGGAAAGCACATTGTATGTCATCCCAATGTTGAGGATTCCATATGTCGTCCAACACTACAAGATACCTCTTCCCTTTCAAAAACTCTTGCACCTTGTGTTTTAGTTCTTCCTCACTAAAACGAAAATCATCTTTCGTTACAGGTTTACCTTTGCTGTTTGATTTTTTCTTATGCTTCCTACTGCTATTTGCAGAGATTGTCACGAAGCATTTAAGAAGGGCGTGTAAAAGCTCTCTAGGTCTATAGTCATTAGAAACATAAACCCAGGCATGACACTCAAAGTCATTCTTAACATGATGACTATTATAAATTTTGCGAGCAAGAGTAGTTTTACCTAATCCGCCCATACCAATGATGGACACCACATTACGACGCGAATCTCCTTGCTCGAGGAAATTGATTACTTCAGTTGTGTCATATTGAAATCCCACCACATCATCCTCCTCCACGTCCCTTCTTCGCTTGTGCAGTAGTTGTAATTCCTGATCTGTTGAAGATCCTGCAGCTTCCTGGGTTTCGAATTTGATTCGGTTCTCATAAATCTGATCGATAGTGACTTTAATATTGTCTATTTTCTCTGCTAAATGGTGCAGCATCTTTGCGTGGTCAACACCATGAAGCATCCTGGACAACCAGCTTCTCTGTCGTTGCTTGACAACGTTGGCAACAAAAGTGTCGATGACATCCTCAGCATCATGTGCTACGTCTGTGATTTGATGCAGAACCACTTGTTCGATCTTCTTCTTCTGCTGGTTTTTCTGGCAGCTCTCAAGGAAGACATGCATCATTCCGAGCACTCTCTCAAGGGACTTCACTTTATCTTCCACGCCACATAGCAAATTGGCTTCGTGTGCCACGAGCCGAGACAAGTTCTCCAGCACGAAACTAACTACACTATCTGCCATCAAGTCTGCAGTATCAACACAAGAACACATAAACAAGTGAAGGAAAATTTGAGGCACAATACAATGTTAAGAGGTTCAAGGATTTAAGTACTATGTAGCTAGTGTATCGACATCCCACTTCGGCGAGGTTTCCTCAAAGACTAGAGGTTAAGACTTAACCAAGAGTTTCTGTATTGCTATAATGGCTTCGTTCCATTTGGTCTGTTGAGTCGAGTGAAAGATAGAAAAGAAGCATGAGGCGGGGTCTGAAAGTGAGAAAAGAAGCGCGTGGGTCCACCAAACATTAGCCATGAGGAATGAAGTTACGGAGAAGACTATGGGAGAAGACTTTTATGCTGCTCAGCTTGGCTCGAGTACTGTCTTTTTAATAATTGTCTTTAATAAAAATATGCATAGAGGATAAAAAAAAAGGGAAAATCCCTAAAATAATCTAAAAAATGCTAAAAGATAAAAATGGGTTATGAATATTTATATTTAATTTGTCCATTTTCAAAATTAAATGGAAATAACAGAAATCTCATTTTAAGTTTAAAAAACATGCTTTCATTTTTAACAAGGGTTTAAAAATTTCAGATAAAGTTTTAAGAAGTTTTAACAAAATTTTAATTCAAAATTCACCACTTATTATAATTATAATGACAATCCAATGATTGTCACTTCTGATATGGGTTTTAAAACTTTATTTTCAAAAATTTTAATTCAAAATTTACCACTTGCTACAATGATTATATTGTACTAATTTCCACTTCTGATATGGGTTTCATAAGTTCAAATAAAGTTTTAACAATTTCTGATAAGTTTTTCACAAATTTCATTTTAAAAATCACTACTTGTAATAAATGGTAAGGTATTGATTTTCACTTCTAATAAGGTTTCACAAGTTCAGATAATGTTTTAACAATTTCTGATAAGATTTTCACAAATTTCATTTTAAAAATCACCGCTCGTATAAATGGAAATGTATTGATTTTCACTTATGATAAGGGTTTCACAAGTTTAGATAAGGTTTTAACAAGTTATGAAAAAAAGTGATGATTTTTGAATCAGAATTTGTGAAAATCTTATCAAAATTTGTTAAAATCTTATCTCGAGAGTGAGAGACATTTATGTCATTTCATTTTACTTTTAAAAAGGATAAATCAGACTCTAACTTTCTCTGGTATTATAAATATTCAAAACATCTTTTTATCCTTTCACATTTTTAAATTTCGTTGTCAATGATTTTCCCCAGAAAAAAAGTTTCCAGATGCAACAATTGTGATCATCCCAAAAAGGTAATCAAAGTAATTTAATGTAAAACATAATTATTTGTACCATGTGACTTTAAACTGTAGCTTTTTTAATCCAAGAATTAAGCATAATATATAATTTGATTTATTCAACCTATAATCTCACCAAATTACGTGTTCACTATTTGGACATATATTTTAAATAATATTTAGGGTTAAGATGCATTTTTTTTATGTGAATCAAGGTATCCACACAGCCGGAAGCCATGAGACTAATCCTCCGCCCCGGGTCAGCGCACAAAGCGGCAGGTTAAGGTGCACTTTTACTAACAAACTATTACAGAAAGAGCATCTAGCACAAATATTAATTAAGGGTATCTTGAATACCAACAAACAATTAAAAATGTGTAAATTGGCCAATGAATTTTTAAAAAGGTGCAGCTAGTACAACGCCGTTTGAAAAAAGTTAATGTCCGTTATCTAAGGTGCAGACATTAACATTTTTACTTCAGGAGCACTCAACACAAAATTCTGAATTTCACTAAATTAAATAATTTTTTTCTCAATTTTTATTATTCAAAACTACTTGTATAGATATCTATGGACAAAAATTACTCATTTGCTAAAATAAACAAAATTTTTAATTAAAAATATAATTATATGATTTAAATAAAACTCAAGGTGTTTTATAATTTAATATATATGTTAAACAACAAAAAACTTATATGATTTATTTTTATTTTAGAAGAAATTTATGTGAGTTAAAAAATTCATTTAATGTGAACAAAATTTAAAAAATCTATTATATCCGGAAAGAAATGAAATGAGTTTAATTTTTATTTTTATAAAAAGAGTTTAATGGATATTAACATTGACACTCAATAATATAAATCCGGCAACTTGATCATATTTTGGTTAATTAAATTATCTATTGATTATATCAATATGAGACTTGTTGAAAAAAAATTGTCATTAATTAAGTATCTTGGAATAACCTCAGCAAATTATTTATGGGACTTTTTAAATTTTTTTCAACAAGTCCCATCACTACTAGAAAAAGACAAATTTGCGACGGAATTTTGTGACGGAACACAATCCGTTGCAAATTTGACAAAATTTGCGACAGACCTAATATCCGTCGCAATTTGCGACGGATATTAGGCTCAAGTCGCAAAAAGGCAAATCTCTTATGAGACTTTGCCTTCGTCCGACACCCCCAACGTCAGCTCCGGCCTCACTCGCCCTCGCCCCGGCTCAGCCCCCTCCCCAGGCTCCGCCTCCCCGGCTCGTCCCTCTTCCCCGGCTCGTCCCCCAACGTCCGGCTCGGCCCCTCCCCTCGCCCCCGGCTCACGCCCCCCTCCCCCGGCCTCGGCCGAACCTCCCCCGGCTCGTGAACCTCCCCCGGCTCCGGCCCCTCCCCAGCTCGTCCCTCTTCCCCAGCTCGTCCCCCAAAACGTCCATCTCCCGGCCCCTCGCCCTGCCCCGGCTCAGGCCCACTCCCCCAGCTCCGGCCCCTCCCCAGGCTCGTCCCCCTTCCCCAGGCTCGTCCCCCTTCGGCTCGCCCCCTTAGCTCGATTCCCCCTCCCCAAACTCGGTCGGCCCTCCCCAAGCTCGTCCCCCTCCCCTGAGCTCCGGTCGGCCCTCCCTAGCTCCCTCCCCCTGCGGCTCGTCCCCACTCCCCTAGCTCGTCCCGCCTTCCATCGGCTCGGTCCCCTCGCCCCGACTCCTCCCCCATAGCTCCGGCCCCATTACGCCTCCTCGGCTCCCCCTTTCGGCTCGATCGTCATCTTCTCCGTTCGGTCCACCGCCGAGTTCGCTTGAATTTTTTTATATTTATATGGAAATATTTATGTTAGATTTGCTTTATTACATAATTTAAATATGTATGTTAGTAGAAGATTATAGATTACATGATTTTAAAGGCAAATAGTTGGTAATGATACATAAATCTTTATATAGGATGATTTAGGCTAATTATAAAAGTTTGTATGTGCTATAAAAATTAGTGGAATTTACTATTTGATTTAGGCTATCATAAAAATTTTGATAAAAAATTTGCGTTTAAATTTTTTGTTTTAATCTACCTATAACAAGTTATACAATAAATTTGATTAAGTCTTCAATAGTCTCTTTGATCTAGCCCATATATGTTAGAAACTCCAAAATACTTAGTATTCTAATTTTTGTTTGCCCCTCCACATGTATGTCCCCATATTCTGGTGTACTTTCCTAATTCTCTGGTTGCTTGCTGGGATCATATATTTGTTCAATTGCATGTGTTTGTTGTTCACTTTCTTGGTTAAGTGGCAATTAGTTGCCATAAATGGTTAGTTGTATTGGTCACTAATATATAAATATACATATTTATGGCATGTTGAGATGTTAATTAGGTTAGTGGCCGAACTAGCTAGGAAGTATGGAAGGCAATCATGATAGAAGTTGGATGTACAATCGTCTAGCCGATAAAAGAGAACTAACGCAAGCATTCTTGGCGGGTTTGGAAGAGTTCATCCAATTTGCTTTGGCGAATTCAAATAATTCAAGTAGGAGATCAGGTGTCGATGTGCCAAATGTAGGTGTTTAAGATTTAGGGATACGGGCAATGTCAAAATTCATTTGTGTCAAAGGGATTCATGAAAGACTATGAATGTTGGGAATGTCATGGCGAAGTCAAGACAGACACCGAGTGGTTATTACGGGGACGTAGTCATCGAAAACCTTAATCAATATGAGCGATTGGTTATGGATGCCGCGGGACCGTCGATCGACCAATATTTTGATCCCACTTACTTATGCTGGAGTCGTCATACATGGGTGAGGAGACTGCACATACCCAACCATCATACATGGGTGAGGATCCTCATCCAAGCCGCTAGATTCTACAAATGCTTCAGGAAGCCTAACGTCCGTTATGGGAAGGTTGCGAACACTTTGATAATAGTGAATATTCATCGCTATCGGCTACCCTCGCAATACTAAGCTTGAAGACTGATCATCATATGAGTGAGAGGAATTACAATGAAATGATGCAGATCATGAGTAAGATTGTTCCCAAGGAAAATAATTTGCCGAAGGATTTTTACCAAGCCAAAAAAAAGGTGAAAGAGCTTGGGCTTGGATTTGAAAAAATTCATTGCTGCCCCAGAGGATGTATGTTGTATTACAAGGATGATCTTTGATGACCAATTATAAATTACATGGACATGAGATATAAAGTTGTGGGGAAAGGAAGGAAAATAACCCGTCATTCGTTAAGCAAGATGTGGTACTTTCCTCTGGTGCCAAGACTTACGAGATTGTATGCATCAGAACAAACAGCTGCTCACATAAGATGGCACCGGGAGCATCGTAGGGATGAAAACTTTGTGACGCATCCATCCGATGCGGAAGCTTAGCGTAAATTTGATGAGGCGAATCCTTTCTTTGCTATGGATCCCCGTAATGTCCGTCTTGGTCTATGCTCGGATGGGTTCGCTCCTTTCAACAATACGGGCGGGACTTATTCTGTTGGCTGTCATTGTGACTCAGTACAACCTCCCACATTCTATGTGCATGAGAAGAGAGTTTTCTTTCTTAACGCGTTAATCCTGGGCCATCTAACCCAAAAAGAAGATAGATGTGTACCTCGGGCCTTTGATAGACGAGTTGAAGATGTTGTGGAGTGAAGGGGTTCTTACGTATGATATATCATTAAGTCGAATTTCACCATGCGGGCTGCATTAATGTGGACCATAAATGATTTCCCTGCATATGGGATGTTGAGTGGTGGCAAGCGTCGGGGAAGCTTGCATGCCGTATGTCTTGAACGAGAACATGAGTTTTAGCTTGAAACACGGTCATGCAAGGTCGAGTTGGTTTGATAGGCATGGCGATTCCTACCCCGATCATTCGTGGAGGAGAAATAGAAAAAGACTTCACGCGAATGTTATCGAACGAGCGAGAGCAACCCCGTCGTTTAAGTGGCCAGAAATATGGGGCGAGTCAAGTACATTCAAAGTGTCGAAGGGGGCCGCTTCCGGGAACCCGAGGGATACGGCGTTGATCATCATTGGAACAAACGCAGCATCTTCTGGGAACTACCATATTGGAAAGATCAATTGTTAAGACATAACCTCGATGTCATGCATATTGAGAGGAATGTGTTTTGCAACATTACAGCCTGCCGTGATGGACACCAAGGGCAAGACGAAGGACACAGTCAACGCAAGACGGGACATAGAGGCGATATGCGAAAGGCTTGCTTTACATTTGGTGGGGAGTGGCACGGGACGGACATCCAAACCTAGAGCGCCGTAGACATTCAACAAACAACAGAATTTGGAACTGTTGCAATGGGTTAAGAAGCAAGCGCTGGACGGTTATGCGTCAAACATGAAAAGATGTGTCGACATGCACGAGGCAAAGTTATTCGGCATGAAGAGTCATGATTGTCATGTTTTCTTCCAGAGATTGTTGCCTTGGGCCTTCAAAGCACTTCCGAAGCATATATTGTCTATTTTGACGGAATTTTCCATGTTCTTTAGAGAAATTTGTGCTTCTGAGCTTAATGTTGAAAAATTACAGCACCTGGAGGCGAGCATGCCCATAACTCTATACAAGTTAGAGATGATATTTCCTCCTACCTTGTTTGACTCAATGGAACATTTTCCCGTTCACTTGGCCTACGAAGCAAAGGTAGGAGGCCCGCAACAATATAGATGGATGTATCCATTTGAGAGGTAATATATATATATATATATATATTTCTATCGCGCTGTTATTAATTGACCGACACGGTACTTTAGTTTATAAATACCCTCTGATATTCCATTGTAGGTTTTTACGCACACTTAAGAACAAGATCAAAAATCCAAGATACGTTGAATGATCTATCGCTGAGGCATATCTTGTTGAAGAGGCCGCAAAATTTGCTTCATACTATTATCCCCCTGAAATGATGTGAAGATGGAGAGGGGTACCTCGCAACGATGATGCCGGTGATACGAGGGATCAAAAATCAATATTTAATTTTCCAGGGCGAGTCGTGGGAAAACGTTCGAGGTCAACTCTTGACGGAAGAGATAAGCGAGTAGCGGAGTGGTACATTCTAAACAAGCGTGAAGAGGTCGCGGTATTTAAAGTAAGATTTCTTCTTTTTTTTTTTTTGCTGTTACGCTAAGAATTCCAGTATTAAGATCATTTTTTTTGCAGGTACACTATGTTGTAATTATGGTGTATGTTGTCGAGGTGACAAAGTTGATGGGGTGGAGGCCGACTACTACGGGAAGTTAGTTGACATAATTCAACCGAGTTACCGTGGGACAAGGTAGTGACCCTTTTCAAATGTGAGTGGGTTGATAACAGTCCGCGTGGGACAAAAATGGACAAACATGGAAATATGAGACCTCCTCAGAGGAAGACGTGCAAGCAAATGTTGATGTTGATGAACAAGAATCGTCCGATTGATTTCTGTTAGTTCTTTGTTTGTGATGATTTGTTATACTACATACTTTGTTAATGCGCTACTTATTGTTATATATTTTTGACATTATGTCTATGAGTGTTTAGAGATGGAGCATCTAGGAGGACGTTCGGTAGTGGACGGGGTAGTGGTCGAGCCCAACCCCGTCCTATCGGAGGGTAGGGCGGCGTCATCTGCTCCTTATGGAGGTAGAGGGTCCAGCGCTTCCCGGATATGCCGTCCTTTGATATGTCATCTTCACCGTCTACATATTTGTCATCTTCACCGTCATTTGTATACGTCGTCATCACCGTCTCACCCCCATGATCCACGGCAAGGGGGACCACAGGTTTACAATATAATTTTTGATTGATTTACATATGTTTAGTTACATATGATTTACATATGTTTATCTTCAATACTTCACATTTCTTCCTTAGCACAATGCGTCGCCTCATAGCCACGTCGGGGAAGAAGGTAGTTCCTCCGATCCACCAATCTGGGGCTCGAGAGATCCTTCGACACGAAGCTTTGGATCCGTCCAGGCAACATCGGGTAAGTCATGCCAAGTTACCGATAATGTTACAATTTTCTCTATGTAAATGGTTTGTATGGTAATATTTGCATGATGTCATCTCTCATCAGATTTGAGCCTCATAATGAGGTAAGGGACTTTATCTCGGCCCAATTATTCCGCAATTACAACCATCCTTGGGCCAAGTGGACAGACATTCCTAGCACTATTCGAGATGCTTGGTTCGATGAGTTCTTGGTAAGTTTTTTGTTTTATGGTTATTTAATTAAGTACTTTAAAAATTT
This sequence comes from Acacia pycnantha, assembly GCA_025563575.1. Lineage (NCBI taxonomy): Eukaryota > Viridiplantae > Streptophyta > Magnoliopsida > Fabales > Fabaceae > Acacia > Acacia pycnantha. The sequence goes on along the minus strand of JAMWYP010000577.1, from coordinate 109,352 downwards.
GGAGCACTAATTGTTCGTTATTGATTTTCAGCGCCAGCATATGACGTTGCCTGAACATCGTGCAGAAATGAAAGCAAATTATAATCATAAGGGAGGCCGATATTTGTGTCAAAAGCTTTACGGCTTGAGAAATAAAAGAGGCAAGAAAGACTGGATTTCCCAGGACACGTAGGCGAATTATTGCGGGGTGGGCCACAAATGAACAGTTTCAAAACATGAGCACGAAAAATAAGCAAAAGCAGCCAAAATGGAAAGACCGTCATATCTTTGTGCGGTGCATTCCTATTAGTGAGCATCGACGGAAAATTGTAAGTACACTCTATTTTCTATTTAGGTATTTGATATTTTATACTTTGAAGTAATTAATTAAGGTTATCATCCGCGTTTGCAGGTAGAAGTGCGGAGAAGTTCTGAAGGATCAATTGAGTGGGCTACCTTTGAGCGTACCCATTCCGGCGATCTGAAGGGAGTGAGAGACAATGGATTAACCAAAAGCGCGCAAGTAGCGGTTAGACATTTATTGCCTTTTTTACTTATTTTATGCACCACCATATTTATTTTATTTTACATGTCTAATAAGCAATGTATTTTTGTGCTTGTAGGAAACCTTTCGGAAGGCATCGCGGGAGAGAGGGTCGCGGCTTGGGTCGACCACGCATCCTCTCGGTCGACAATGAGTCTGTTCTTTAAGGCGCGGGGATTTAACAAGAAAGGGAGAGTCTTTGGATACGGTGCCTCTGTTTGGCCGATGAAGCAATCAAAGCGCTCCTCATCCAGCGGTGAAGGTGTTTCTCAGTACACGTAATACATTTCATATTGATAATTTCCATTCTCTTGTCTATTCAAATGAAGTACAAATAATAAATGTACTTCATAATGTATTCTGCGAGATGGTGAAGAAGATGAAAGCGTTGGTGGAGGAGCAAGCAACACGGATGAGTCGAACGGGGAGATGATGAGGAATGATATGCTTCGAGGAACGGGAGAGGATGGAGCGGGCGATGAATCGAGGCGAGAGAGGATGGAGCGGCGATGAATCGAGGAACGGGAGAGGATGCGACGGAGATGAACCGGCAAGCGGACATGATGAGGCGGATGCGGCTTCAACTCCTGTCCCTAATGACACACAAGGCTTCGGGTCGGCTCACGTGATGATGCCCATGCGGGTGATGATGACGACGATGACAATGCTGCTGTTTAGACTACTTTTTAGTATTTGCTCCTTACAACATTATTATATATATTGTGTTTTCTCTATGTAAACTATTTTTATTATATTTATGATACTTTTGCAATCAATTTTCAAGAAAAAAAATATTTCAAAAAATAAAACAATTAAAATTTTAAAAAATAAAATAATTAAAAAGATTAAAATTTAACAAGATTGAAAAAAATAAAAAAAAAAATTATAATTTTTTTATTTTTGCTACGGAATTAGAATTCCGTAGCAATTTGCTACGGAACTATATTCCGTAGCAAATTGCTACTGAGCAATTCAGTAGCAATTTGCTCTGATTTGAAATTCGTAGCAAACTTTGCTACGAATTTCAAATCCATGGGGTTTTTGCTACGGAAAAATCCGTAGCAAATTCCGTAGCAAATTGATTTTGCTACGGAATTTTGGCATTTTTCTGTAGCAAAACCGATTTGCTACGGATTTTGCTACGGATTTTTTCCGTAGCAAAATTCGATTTTTTTTTTGTAGTGCATATTCATATAATCAATAGATCATTTAATTAAAAAAATATCATCAAGTTGCCGGATTTATATTATTAAGTGTCAACGTTGATATCCATTAAACTCCTTTTATAAAAATAAAAATTAAACTCATTTCATTTCTTTCCGATATAATAGATTTTTTATATTTTTTAAATTTTATTAACATTAAATGAATTTTTTAACTCACATAAATTTCTTCTAAAATAAAAATAAATCATATAATTTTTTTTAACATATATAATAAATTATAAAACACCTTGAGTTTTATTTAAATCATATAAGTATATTTTTAATTAAAAATTTTGTTTATTTTAGCAAATGAGTAATTTTTGTCCATAGATATCTATACAAGTAGTTTTGAATAATGACAATTGAGAAAAAAATTTATTTAATTTAGTGAAATTAAGAATTTTGTGTTGGGAGCTCCTGAGTAAAACTTTTGTCTTTGAGTGCTCACTAAGTAAAGTTCGTTGGCCAATCTGCACCTTAAATAACGGACATTAACTTTTTTCTAACGGCGTTGTGCTAACTGCACCTTTTTAAAAGTTCATTGGCCAATTTGAACATTTTTAATTGTTTGTTGGTATTTAAGATACCATTAATTAATATTTGTGTTGAATGTTCTTTTTGTAATAGTTTGTTGGCAAAAATGTACATTAACCCTAATATTTATTGTATTCAAGTAATTCTTATTTACTATGAGTTTTTATAAATGAATGCACATAATTTTTTGAAAGAGGTTATTGCTCTTATACTTTGAAGAATGTATCACGTTTAATATTGCAAAAAAAAAAAAAATCTTGATATTCTAGAAATAAAATATAAAATAAAGCATACAGTTCTTTATGGTGGAGCAAAACATTTCTTCAAAAAATAATCAGATAAAAGTTCCCAAGCTTGTTTGACTTAGCTGTAAAAACTATTTTTCCAACATCATTTACCGTATATGAAGTAAGTATGTGAGATGAATTTTATCTTAACTTACTGAAGATACTTTTTGAATACCAACTCAAAACTAATTGTTTGAGTTAGTAATAGAAACTGATTTTTCAATACGATTTACGATATACACGATAAATATATAAGAAAAATTAATGAATGTGTTCTTAATAACCTGACTCAAACAGGCACAGTTGATATCAATCATTCAATTGTATGTTTTTTTTTTCCCCCTTTTTTCCCCCTTTTTTTTTGGAGAACGAAGGACCATGATGCTGATGAAAGATAACTTGTGGAGTCTGAAAGTGACAAAAGAAGCGTGTGGGTCCATTAAACGTTAGGCATCAATTTTCGGAGAAGACTTCCTGTTGCCAGCTTGTTCGGTTCTTAATAACAGGCAAGTGCTTTTTGACTCAACAAGTCTTTGGGTAGCAAAATTATTGTCCGGACAAAAAGTAATGAAAGTAATTGAGAGATTGAGTGTGTTGCTGTAAATTGTAATTAGTAGTAAGAGGTAAATTTAACCTTTAATTTGTTTATTAGAAAAAGTAATCAAAATACATAATATTTTTATTCAATCTTATACGCGTTCACTGTTTGAAATATATTTTTAAATAGCATGTGTTGTATTAAAGTCATCCCTATTTAATAGGAGTGATTATTTCAAATTGAAGACACATACATTGTTTTCAAAATAATTATTGCTCTAAAATTTAATATTATATGAACTAAAGAAAATACAATCGTAACTGAAAATGAAATTTGGCCTAAAAGAAGAGATGAAAATGATGAAGTATAAACAAGGATTTGATGCCTGCATTATCACTCAAAGACTTGCTTTAATTTTCTCTGCGTTCAGTTTGGGCCAATTTTACAAAGACAAAGCAATTTCTTTATTCTTGGCATGATGGGCAATGGGTGCCTTATGTGCCTTAGGTGCTCCCCTAAGAAAATTCCCCTTCCAAATGGTTTTTATGTTTCTTTTTATCATCAAATTCTATATAAAATTAGTGACATTTTGATTTTTTTTGGGTAAATGTGCAATTTTACACATGTGTTTTACCCTCAGGAACGTCAGTACCACGAGCTTTTTTCTGGAGCAAAAGTACACACGTGGTTACGTTTTGGGAGCGTCCAGCACTACGGTCGTTAGTTGACCATCAACTTGGATGGAACACTGATGTGGCGCGGCGCGAAACTGATTTGGACTGACAAGCTGATTTGGACGCTGAAAAAAAAGAAAATTATCATTTTGCCCTTAGTTTTAAATAAAAATTACCCTTTTACCCTTAGTTTTAAATAAAAATTACTCTTCGGCCCTAAGTTTTTTTTAAAAAAAAAAAAAAACTAAAAGTACCCCCTCCCCGGTGGCCCCCACCACCAGCGGCCGTCGGTGGGGTGGCCGGTGGTGGGGCCCACTGGGGGAGGGGGTATTTTTAGTTTTTTAAAAAAAAAACTTAGGGCCAAAAGGGAATTTTTATTTAAAACTAAGGGCAAAAATGTAATTTCACCCGCGTTAATGTTCATTTCCATCGAACTTAACGGTTAACTAACGCCCGTGGTGCTGGGTGCTCCCAAAATGTAACCATGTGTATACTTTTGCTCCAGAAAAAAGCTCGTGGTGCTGGGCGCTCCCGAGGGTAAAGCTCATGTGTAAAATTGCACCTTTACCCATTTTTTTTATATATATCTAAATAACAAATGTTATGATGCATAGACATTAGAGTTTCATCTTCAGTGGTTCAGAGGACCATAATACACCCAAGACATGGCATTACATCTTTAGTACCAAAGCTCACAAGAGAGTGTAATCATAAAAGTTAGATAACGGCAAATGTTGGAAAATTTGGAAAGAAGTTAATTGTCAAGGTACAAAGATAATTTAGGTGTTGGAGGCATTCCCAAACTTGACCAAACCCTCTTTTATATCTGTCATCCTTTGATGGTAGTTGATGTAGTTAACTTCTTTAATTAGTTTTTGGTATTTGTACCTTCAAGCCAAGTACAAATACCAAAGAAAACTATTGAATGCACCAATGAGGAGGGTAGATCAAATTGTTTGAAGCCTAATTAAAAGGGTAGAGAAAAACTGAAGAGAATGCTCAATGAGGTTATTGAACAAGATTCCTAATTAATAATTTATCTTGATGTTTGGTTTTTAACAGAGTTCAATGATGTTGTTTAATCATATAGCTGACCCTATCTAGTGGGATTAAGGCTCTATTGTTGTTGTAGTACCTTGGTTTGAAGCTAAGTGATGACTAGCCATAGGATCCTAGTGTTTAGTTGAATTTTTGGTGCTTTAAGAAAGTCATCAAGGCTTTCTGTTTCATGTTTTGTCTATAGATTTTTAGTTTGGGTTGGTTTTATGGATTAATTTATTTCTAGCTCTTTTATTTTATTTTTGCTTGAGGCCGTTAATTTGGTTATTTGTACTATTTCCTCTGGATTGGTCTTTATGAGCTTTGTTCCGTTATATGATTATTCATCTTTTAGATGAATAATGATATTCTAGATGCATTGTTGAAAGATTTCACGAATTTTTATTTTGGTCTCAAAATATAATTTCGACAAGAAAAAATTTAGTTTATTCTCACACATAATTATATTCAAATTCAAGAGTGACAATTAAGCATATATGATATCTTGTATGCACTTATAAAATAGGCGTAAATAAGTCTAGCATAGTTGACACTTAGCTGAGTTTTTTAATCATTTAGTTAAGGGTTTGATTCTTGGCGGTGGTGTGTATGGAGAGGATCTCATAGCCAGCACTAAAACCCCTTGAAGAAGTCTATTGTGCGAGGGACTAGTCACCGCTATTGGCAATGGATACCGTGGGCCTACCAAAAAAAGGGGGCAGTCAAGTTTCATTATAATTGTCTAATATGAAAGTTGGTCATTTAAAAAAAAATTGAAATAAATTTAAGGCCACTTGGCGTTAACTTTTAAGAAAATAATATCATGAGAATAGAGAAAAGTCATGAGCACAGCAGAGCTATCAAGATAACTAAATTGAGAAAAATTCACGAAAAACATGATAAAAATGATGTTAGTTTGGTAAGTTTGGTTATTTACAAAGAATTCGAAATTAAAGATGGAGAAGAAGAAGCTGCCATATCCAATACTGAGTTCTTCATCAATGAATTTTGACGACTGTAATACCCTAAAAATCCATATCATAATTTAGTAAAATATACCTATTGAAAATAGGTGAATATGAGGTCTCAAATATGGGAAGGGATTCATCATAATTTTCAGGGCAATTTCTAGTGAAATTAGAAGAAATAAAGAAACTAAAGCGCCTAAATGAACTAATAATCATAAAATATTGTGATAAATCCTAAGAGGCAACCGAATAATTATTAAAAAAGCAGTAGGTTGTCTCTAATTTAGAAAATTTATTAAATTATTTCCTTTGGAAATAAAAGAAAGAAAAATCAAAAAGTATTGTGGGGCCATAATTGACCCCATGATTTTTAATATTTTATGGAGGCGTAAAATACTAATGTCAGTCCAATAGTTGTGAGGAAATGATTAATCCTAATTGAGAAAATTATCAACAATTAGTAAGGGATTAAATAAATAATTATTGGCTAATTGTTTATGCATGAACAAAGATAATATAAGTTATTAAATAAGGGGATTTCTTGCTAATTGAATATAAGATATAATGGAAGCATCTTTTGGAAATTATAACAAAATAATAAGATGTACAAAAGAGAGGAAAACCGAAAATTAGAAAAGGGAAATGAAGAAGGAAAATTTGGTGAAGTTAAAGGAGAAAACTTAGTTGAAAAGTTATGTTGAAAAGTCATTAGCCAATGAGAACATAAAGCATGGGATATTTGAAGCATATTCCTTGGTCAAGAATTTTCCCATGCAATTCGAATTGGAAGAAGGAAGGTGTAACAACCCATTTTCTAAAGCGGATTTTTTTTTTTCAATAAGAGTAGAGCATTGGAGCGAAAGAGTAACTGATCCATTACACAACATAACCATAGTGTAACATAGTATTGAGTACAATAATCCTAGTGTTTGAAAGTAAATACAGAAAGCGATAAAGATATCTTGGTAGAAAGCCTACTGCACTGCTACTTGTCTCGATCTCGTCAAGTGAGTCCTCGGACTCTAAAGTTATAAATTTGAGATTCAATTCACCGCATTGAATCTCGGGAGTCGCATTAACCTTATGCTCAAATAAAACGGTATACGGATGACGGATATTCAAAAGCATAACGGCGTATGACGTATAAGCATATAGCGGATGCATGATTGCATGATTGTGACACGGACGAGAACATAAGCATTAAAGCGATACGTAAAGTCCTACATAATAGCACTTTGCACAAAAACCGGTGCCACGATGTACGGTCGTGTCCTCGGGCGCTAGGAAAGCTCGAAGCGGTATTACTAAGACTATAACTTGCGTGTAAAGCTGTATGTATAATCGGTAACCACGGAATAGAGTCTCTAACGAGTGAATGTATCTCGGTGACCCCAAAACAAAGAATCTCTAACCAGTGAATGTACCTATCACATATATGTATATGAGCAGCACTAGATTAGTATTACGATGCAGCGTCATTACCTTCGTTGATGGCGTTAGGTACTTCTGGCGGAAAACGTACTTTTTACGGAAAAATGTGAAATGTCCAACGGCGGCGTCGAGGCGGCGTAACGGCGACGAATCGAGTTTCGATATCCTATAAGAGTAATATCACTTTCATTATTGGCGGAATTTCGCCCGCACTTCGTTACTTTGGCTCCGATTTTCAAAATTTTTTACAGAACTTCGACCCAATGATAATTTTCGAAATTCTAGACTAAAATAGCCCTATCATATGATATCTAATCATACTTGAAAAATTAAAGGTTACTCTAACATTACTACTCTAACTATTGAAAGAACTACGAAAACTAAAAGCTCGGTACCGGAAAACTTACCCAGAGCTTCGCTGCAGAATTTCCCGGACTCTTCCTTCTCTCTTCTATCTCTCTAGAATTCAGCCTTAGCTCTTCAAATGGTGTGAAAATCTCAAGAGCACCTTATGCCTATTTATAGGAAATTCTAGGGATATAAAAGGAATTTCCAAATTGTTATCAACCCTTGGATGCAACTTCTTCAAGAAGGCAAAATCTTGGCCATTGATGCACTTGGTCGACATAAGGGGGCTGAGAGGGCAGCATCCAATTGGTCCAAAAGTGATGACTCAACTTGCTTTATGCCCGGTCCCATAGAATTTCCCCGATCGGTACCCGATTCGCGTAATTTCGGAAAAATCTCAAAATTACTGGTTTACAACTTTGAAGCCATTTCCTCACTCATTAGAAATGTCCAAGTTAACCTTAATTTTGATTCCATATAGGGCTCCAATGTCGATCAGAAGTTCCTCGAAAGGCGTGCCCAGGTTACGGGCAATTTACGGAATCATCAACCACGGACAAAAATTCACTTGATTCCAAATATGTCGAGATAATTTCAAACTCATTTCTAGATATTGAGTTAGAATTTATTTTCTTCGAGATCCAAAAATGTGCCTATCTGCATTTTTCCTATTTTTGTTTATTAGGAAAATGCTTTAAAACTAGAATTAACTTAGGAAAATTTTAACGGAAGATAAAAATCCACTGATCAATATTCTACATTGACTTTGGAAAACCTATTCCTGGTACTCTAGATAGGATCCGTTTCCTATTTATTTTTTTACTATTCACTAATTTTAATTATATTATAAAATATTACAAGTTGTTCTAAAATATCATGATATTTAATCTTCAATCCTATCTTCATTTTTCTTGAATAATTTCGGCTGACCCTAATTATTATTTAACAAATATTTATTTTTTAATTAATTAATTAATTATTTATTTAAAATTTCCCAAAAATTCCACAAAAATCCCTAATTGGCTCATTCTTGTATTTAGGCTTAAAAATACCTAAACTCAACTATTTTTCTCCAAAATTTCAAATTAATTAACAAATATATTTTTACTAATTTTAAGCCAAAAACCCCTAATTTTAGGGTTTTACATAATTATTCATGAATTTCCTTTGCTTATGCTTAAGTAATTACCCCTTTATCTTCAAACTTTTGCCTTAACATTAGAATTTTCATGCCTCTTGCATTATTTTAGAATTACAAGGGTAATTTAGTCATTTCAATACTTTTTGAGCATTCTTATTCAATTTCTCCCAAGTTTATAATTTATTAAATTACCAAAATTAGAGGCAATATATCCTCTCAATTTTAATAATTATTTCACTGCCTTTTAGGATTTTTCACAATTTCCCTAAGTCATTTTATGCTCCATAAGGGCATTTTGGTCATTTTTGGCACATTACTATATTTTTCCTAATTTCTAAGAACTTTTCCTTTAGAAAATAAGATAATATAACATATTCTTCGAGACCACATATTCATCTTTTAAAAATAGCTATTTAATTCATCAGGGTATTACAGAAGGAGAGAGGAATTTTGTAATTTGGAATGATAAAGCAAGCACATGTAGCAATTAGTATTGAAAGAAGATGAGGTCACTAAAGCAAAGTTGAAAAGTCAATAATGGGGAAAGCAACATTTTTTGCCAAAAGCAAGTCATGCATTTCGAAAGTGAAGAATGGAGGAGAGAGAAAAAGATGTGTGTGTAGTAAAATGCAAGTGGATGGAAAAAGTAAAGGTATTTGTGATATTTTGGGAAAAAGCATATAGGATAAATGACCACCAATAGAAATTAAATCCTATCTAGAAAACCATAAACTAGGTTTCTAAGGTCAGGGCATATTATGAAAGAGTTTATTTTTATCTCGGAGTGGACTATCTCCGAAGTCATTTCCGAAACCGACGGAACGATTAGGGAATAGGACGAAAAAGATAAAGGAGCAGTTGAGGAAATGAAAACCAATGGAAAATAAATCCTATCTCAAAATCCTTGAGATAAGTAGAAAACATCTGGTGTAATACCCTAAAATTTGATGTAGGGAAAAGATCAGAAATAAGTAAATAATACATATTAAAAGGTGAATATGTGGTCTCAAGCTTTTTATGATAATTAGCTTATTTTCCCAAGGAAAATACTGTGAGAATTAAAAGGGAAAATCCCTTGAAAAATTAGAGAATTTAAGGGTCAAAGTGTCAAATGACCAAAACACCCCGAAATGGGTAAAAAGACTTAGGAAACCAGGGGAAATAAGAGAGTATATTATCTCTAATTATTGTAATTGAATAAATTATAATCTTGGAGGAATTATATAAGAATGTTCAAAAAGTAATAAAAAGACCAAAATACCCTTGTAATTTCTAAAAATGCAAGAGGCATGAAAATACCAATGTTAATACAAGAGTGTGAAGGTAATGAGATATTTTGAGTAAGAAAATTATCAACTTGTGATAATTAAGTAATTAAGTAATATTGGGCTAATTACTTAAGCATAAGCAAAGAAAATTCACAAGTAATTATATGAAACCCTAAAATTAGTGGTTTTTGTTTTAAAATTAGTAAAAACATGTTTACTAATTAATTGGAAATTTTGGAGAAAAATAGTTGAGTTTAGGTATTTTTAAGTCTAAATACAAGAATGGACCAATTAGGTAATTTTGTGGAATTTTTGGAAAATTATGTAAAAATAATTATTTAAATAATTATATAATTAATTAAATAATTAATACAATATAAAAAAAACGAAAAAAATGGCAGAAAAAAAATAATAAAATAGGATATTATTTAGAAAACTTAGTTTAGAAGTTTTGTTATTTTAATAATATAATTAATTAAAGTTATATTATTTTATAATATAATTAATTGTAGTGAATAGTAATGGAATAATTAGGAAACGGATCCTATCTAGAGATTTAGGAATGGGAATTCCAAAGTCAAGGTAAAATATTGATCAGTGAGTTTTTACCTTCAAGTAACCTATTGCGGAAGTTAATTAGAAGCGCGTTTGTGCATTTTCCTAATAAAACAAAATAGGGAAAAATGCATATAGGCATATTTTTGGATTAGAAGAAAATAAATTCTAACTCAACATCTAGGAATGAGTTTGAATTTATCTGAACATATTTGGAATCAGTGAATTTTTCTGAAGAAGTTGATGATTCTAGAAATGCATTCTGAAATCGGACGCGTTCGGACACGTTTTTCTCAACTGGACTGTTGGAGCCCTATATGGAATCAAAATATAGGTTAAATTGGACATTTCTACTAAGTGAGAATATGTTTTCAGAGATATGAATCCAGAATTTTGAGGTTTTTCCTAAACTACGCGAATCGGGTACCGATCGGAGAAATTCACCCGGGTAGGCTTCTGGAAGGGACACATGGCCACCTCCCATTGGCCAATTGGTGCCACCTCAGCATGGGGACAGGTCGGCCAAGAGGAAGGAAGGAGAAGAGGAAACTTTTTGAAAAAGTTACTTTGGAGCGGTCGCATCGATTCTCACAAAGTTGATCCGACAGCCAAACCCTACCCCAGTTTCTATAAATACCCCACCCCTCCCTTTGGTTTTTCACACCATTTCCTCTTGAGATTTTCGAACCTATAGGGAGAAACAAGAGAGAGAAGCTCTGGAGAAATTCTGCAGAAGTCTTCAACGGGTAAGTCTTTCGGTCTTTAGTCTTTAGTTCGGTAGTTAGTAGAATTGTTAGTTAGATTTAGGAAGTAGGTGATGAGATTCCTATTCTTGTTTTAGGCCTTGTTTGCGTTGAAAAAATGGGATGTTAGAATGACCACCCGGATTCGCTTATTTTCATGACAATAATAACATATGTTTCCCGACTTGACACTTGTTATTCAAATACGCTGAAACAACACACCAAATGGGTTTTTCCATGCATATAAACAACGTCAACTTCAAGCAAGCAATAAGGTGGTGAAAAAATACTCCTAATAAGATATATGCTCCACACTTTAAATATATAGGACTCTACCTTGTAACAAGTTCATGCATCATTAGGTCAAATGTCTGATTGAAACTTTCATTTTTAATATGACATTCACCTTCAAAATATTAGCTAGAAAAGTATAACTTGTGATTTTTTATAATGCACTGTCTAAGTAATGATCTGCTATGAGTTTTGATACAGGACACGAAACAAAGAATATAAAATTTACTAAGGGACGGACTGAAATCTCTTTCACCTCTTTCAAAAAAAGATGAACATAACAAAATTATTGGTACTCTCTTTAAAGATCTAAACTGAAAATACTCGGTGAATGCGCACGTGTTGACGACACCAAAAATGCAGTAATTGTTTAAGATGAGTCTTTAACATACGTCTGCAGTCGCGGGTCTCATACAGTGTCATCAACTACAATGGTGGTCATACACACACGTCTTGGTCGATTATAAATATGAAGGTAATAGCACAGCCAGTAAAGCATAGCAATGACGGATGAGCATGAACTCAAGATGAAATTTGGTTTTACGTCTGTAATTCAGTCTCATGCTAACTGTATTCTTTTTTTGGTACTTTTTTTTGGGTGAAAAGCCAGAAATATAATATTGGTTCCTTAATCAATACTGTTTTTGGAATGTAATGCTGGTTGGTTCTAATCTTTTGTTTCCCTCAATTTCTATCTCTTTCCTGCCCTAATTCTATAACATTAGATATAGCTATATATAGCTAGCTAGCATGCAATATGCTCTCTAAGTACAAGCAAATTCCTCTACTTTATGCTGCATTCATAAATAACAGATTACAGGATCAGGCTAACAGTGGTTCTCATTGTGGCTAGCTACTTTGGCTCTCAATGCATTTGGATTGTGGGAGCTGTGTTGGGAAAGCCATGGCTGAATTCATTTCCTTTTTCTTCTTCTTTTTGCTGCATAAGTATAGGTTTTAATAAAAGAATGTGACCAAACTATGTTTTGCTCCCTACTTGTTATGTATTAAATATTTTTGTTTCTGGAACCAAAAAAAACAGAGACGGTAAGAAACTGTCAAATCCATTTCAAGCATAAGCTTAATTGTGGCTGGGGCTTCATTGGATTTTACAGTGGTTGGTGAATGGATAGCCCTGGCCATCACTTATGGGTTTACTAAGTTACTTGCTTTAAATACATTTTGAAAAATTAATGAGAGTTGGGTCTGGCAGAAAGAGCTAGTCTCTCCTGGCGAATTAAGATTCGAATCCTCAATGGGAGAGGTGCCCATATTTAGTGTTTGACAATGATACATATGCTTGGCAAAACAAGAAAAAGAAGTACATTTTGAATAAATGTTATTTAAAGAGCTTTGAACCTTCACGGGTCATAATCTTGATTTCATAAAAATGGAAAATTATCATTCTTTCTTCCTTCCTTCCCCATCAGATTTAGGTATACTTGCAAAAAATAAAAATGCAATTAGTACATGTTCTTGATTCTTATACTTAAAAAAGAACAGCATCCTATGCAGTGGCGGAGTCAGGAATTTTATTGACGCGCCGGAGGGGGGGATTAATTCGTAAATTGCTGACCACAAACTCCATATCATAAATCACCGGGGGGGATTAATTCGTAAATTGCTGACCACAAACTCCATATCATAAATCACAAATTTTCTAACTAAACTCTAACTTTTTTTTCCTCAAATTGATCAATACATAAAACAAATCAGAGAGAAGACGAGACTCTGCTTGAAGATAAATATTAAAACACGAGAGACAGTTAGGTTGCTTACTTGTTTTGATGGACGAACTCGAGCTTGAAAGAGTCATCAAAACCTCTGGGTGAAATAAGTGATTGAGGATTTGCATTGACTTAAGAGACAAATAGGGCATATGATGTGTAATACCCTAAAAATTCGTATCCTAAATTAGTAAAATATACCTATTGAAGATAGGTGAATATGATGTTTCAAATAATAAGTTATAATTATCTTATTTTTTAAAGGTAATTTCTAGTGAAAATGGAAGAAATAGAGTGTTAAAAGGCCCTAAATGAATCTAGGAGCCACAAAATACTGTGATAAATCTTGAGAGGCAATAAAATAATTATTAAAAATAGGAGAATATGTTGTCTCTAATTTAGATAATTTTTGGGATTATATCCTTGGAAAATAATGAGGCAAAAATCAAAAAGTATTGTGGGGGCTATAATTGACCCCATGATTTTTAATATTTTATGTGGAGCATAAAATACCAATGTAAGTCAAATAATTGTGAGGAAATAATTAATCCTAAATAAAAAATTATCAACAATTAGTGAGGGATTAATTAAATAATTATTGGCTAATTATTTAAGCTCAAACAAGGGAATATCCAAGGTAAATTATGAGAAACCCTTTAATGAAATATTAATGGATAAAATTAGCATAAAATATATTTGCTAATTAGTGGGAAAAGATTAAGAAAAATAAATGAGATTAAGGGTATGAAAATCCCTAATTCTAAAAGATTGTTAATCTCATGATTAGGGCACTAATTGGATTTGTTAATCAAATGAGATAAATTAAATAATTACTAAGGGTTAAGATGTAATCTTGAAAAGTAAAATCAAAGGCATAGAATTATTCTAAGTAATTTTTAAAGCCTAAATCCATGTTATTTGAAGTGGACCAATGAGGGAATTTTGTGAAAAATTATATTAGATAATTAAATATAATATAAATAAATTAAAAAATAAAAAAAAGAAGAAAGATGCTGGCCGAAATTTTGAGTTAAATAGGATAAGAATGGAGCAAAACAAATATCATGATGTTTTGTATTATTATAGTAATATAAATGGGATATTTGTGTAAAAAGCAAATAGGATAAATGACCACCGATAGAAATTAAATCCTATCTAGAAAACCATGAATTAGGTTTCTAAGGTCAGAGCATATTATGGAAAAGTGTATTTTTATCTCGGAGTAGACTGTCTCCGAAGTCATTTCCATAACCGGCAGAATGCTTAAGGAATAAGACAGAAAGGAAATAAGACAGATATTAGAAAGGAGAGTCTATGGAAAATAAATCCTAACTCAAAATCCTTGAATAAGTTGGTAAACATTTGGACATATTATAAATCTGTGAATTTTTGTCCAGAAGTTTACGCTACCCAAAGCGATTTCCGTAACCGAAGAGGTTTATTCAAAAATCTTCGGCAGGCAACGGAATGTCCTGAATGGGATCAAAAATTTAGTTGACAAAGATATTTCCAAAGAGGAAGAATAGACCTTCAAGGCTATGTTGCTGGATTTCTAAGATTCTACAAGATTACGCGATTCGAACATTGATCGAGGAAATTTATCGGATAAAATGCATAAAGCAAGAATTGATGCCATCATGGATGACATCTTTTGTGGACTTTTGGGGCCAAGGAGGTCGGCCAGCATGGCTGCATGGTGGAGAATTTTCCTCAAAATTCGATGGCCAATAATCAAGTAGAAGGATTTGGAAAAAGACCATTTTGCCCTCACACTTTTTCTATAAATAGCCTTGAGCTCTTTGCATAAATCTCACACCAAAATCATCTTTCCTACTTCGAAATTTCAAGAGGGAAGAGAGAAGTAAGAGAGAGGAGCTCTGGGGAAAGTTGTAGCGAAGTTCTTCAACGGGTAAGTTCTTCGGTTCTTAGTTTTAGTTCGGTAGTTCTTGAAGTTTTAGGGTAGATGTTGTTTTGATCTTTAATCTTCCAAGTATGATTAGATATCATGTTTTAGGGTTAATTAAGGAATTAATTTCGAAAATAATGTTGGAGGAAGAGTTATGGCAAAATTTTGGAAGATTAGAGTCAAAGTAACGAAGTGCTGGCGAAATTCCGCCGATTAGGGGCTCAAGGGTAAAATGGTCATTTATGACTAAAATGTCCGTCGTAATGATAGATCCTTAATAAATGCGTTGTTATCTTGATAGGATATCCCTGATTACGTTCTGGCCTACTGTCGTACCATATTTCGACAGAAGTACCGTTTACCGTCAACAAAGGTACGTTCGTGTACTGTAAGACTAATCTGATGTTTATAGTATGCATGTATGTGCTAGGTGTATTGTATGTGGTAGTTGATAGCTCTGTGATATTTTTATGTACTATTGGTATGTTTACGTTTGTTATGGGCGATATATCTGCATGCTTTTGGGCGATATATGTATGCATGCTTTTGGGTGATATATGTATGCATGCTTTTGAGCGATGAGTGCACATATACTGTTGTTGATATGTTTGTCTGTAGTCCATATGTTGTATATGTAAATATAAGGTTAACCGTTACCTGAGATCCGCTGCAGATCTCAGCTCTTGATATAGTGTCAGGGTCGGGAGAACCAAAGACTGAGGAGAGAGGGAAGCAGCAAGCTTAGAGACTGGCTGAAGACTTTCTGTGTTGTTCTTACTTTTGAAAACTCTCGGTTAATATACCGCTTTTGTAATTAGCCAGTGGGCATTTTGAATATATATCAGTTACACTCTTGCTCCGCTTCTGTATTAAGATGCTGCCTTCAATCCTTAATATAAGAGCTCGTCGGTATTAGTTAAGCTTTATATATTTTAAAATAACTTAGTTATTGTCCTTTGAGAAAGACAGAGTGAAGAACAATGCAGTAATATTCCAAAATTTTATATCATTTGCCTGAAATAGTATAACCTTAAAAATCTTCAGAAACGAACCAAGAAGTAAATGAATCACATCGATCATCAATAACACTCATCCCCATAATTTTCATCCCTTCTCATTATAAATCTCTGAATCTTCATCTCATTTTTTAACCTGAAACCGAATCTTATATGTTTTGAAATTAAACTTTAAGTTTAAACATGTAACAGTCATGGCTTCAGTCGAAAGATCTCTACAAACCCATTTGAATGAGAACCTATCAATTGTATCACACATGAGGTTTTTAATACATGTTACACCTTATTTTTGTATACGTTTTGAAATTAAAGTCATCACTCACCCCCTTCATTCCTAAGTCCTAACAATACATTTCAAGTTTTTTTTCCCAATTTCCCCTTATTAAATAACTATTTACCAAAATGTCACTGTCAGAAAACTATTTCCCAATATGCCCCTGTTTAGTTGACTAAAACTTATGGTTTAGTCGACTAAAACGCGGGCAAATTTTTTTTTTTGAAGACCCCCGCGATTTATTCGACTAAAAAACCCATTTAGTCGACTAAAGCATTAAAAAAAAAGTTAAAACTTCGGAAGGCCATAACTTCTGGTTTGGGAGTCCGAATTAAATATAATCAAGTGATTCTTTATTATATATATATATATATATAAAGAAAGGTGTTATTTTAATTATTTCTAGAGTAAATATCCTTTTTGGTCCTTGAAAAAAAACACGGGAACCATTTTGGTCCCTGGAAAAAAAAAGTCCTTTTTGGTCCAGGAAAAGGAAAAATAAGGTCCCTTTTAGTCATTTTTAGTGTTTTTTTGTGGACATTTTAATCCCTGACAAATTCCCAAAAGGTCATTTTTAGTCCCTAAAAAGGACGAAAAATGACATTTTTTTTCTCAGGGAGCAAAATGGGTCCCGTGTTTTTTTCCAGGGACCTAAAAGGGTATTTACTCTTATTTCTATTTCAAAGTTTAAATTTTGAATTATTTTTATTTCCATTCTTTTAGGAATTTCAAATAAGTAGCAGGTTGTTAGGGTTGTTTCCTACTTCCTAGCTAGTAGTTGTTGATTTAAGATTATTTCCTGCTTTATTGCTAGTTGTTATTAATTTTTCATCTGTATAAGTATACCTCATTTAAGAGGAATAAATCATGGATGAATAAAGAAATTCTTTATTGGAGTTCAATTTCTAACAATATATATATAGGGAAAAGTATTTCTCCAGTCACTGGAGATAGAGTTATCTCCAGTGACCCCAAAACTACGTCGTTTTGAATTAATAAATGGTTTGTTAGTAATTTTAGGTGAATTAATGAAGGGTGTTTTAGTAAAATTAATATGATTAAAAAATAAACAAAATTACAGAAACACCGTTCATTAATTCAAAACGACTTAGTTTTGGGGTCACCGGAGATAACTCTATCTCCAAAGGACTGAGAAATCCTTTACCCATATATCTACACATACATACATATATATATATACATATATATATATATATATATATATATATATATATATATATATATATATATATATATATATATATATATATATAAAAGAATCACTTGATTATATTTAATGAATTGTTAGTATATCTTGCACAATAAATAATCACTCGTTTTTCCTCCTTTCTCTTCATTAAATCTGGAAGTTAATTTGTATGTCAGTGCATAGATCTCAAAAAGTTATGTGGAATAAAAAATGAATCACTTGATTCGGACTCCCGAGCAGAAGTTATGGCCTTCCGAAGTTTTAACCTTTTTTTTAATGATTCAGTAGACTAAATGAGTTTTTTAGTCGATTAAACAGGGGCACATTGGGAAATAGTTTTCTGACAGGGGCACATTGGGAAATAGTTTCTTGACAGGGGCATTTTGGTAAATAATTATTTAATAAGGGAAAATTGGGAAAAAAGCCATACATTTCACTTGTCAAAGAAATTGAATTATATTAACATTTTTGAAAAAACAAAAAATTAAAAAATTATTTCAATATTACTTTCTGAATATGCATTGCAAGCTCAAAGAATATTGTAATATGTTCTATAAAAAAAAGTATTGTAATATGTTCACATTTCAAAATTATATACTCTCTCCGGTCCTAATTATAAGAACTATTTATCAGAATTTGGAGAGATTAAGGAGAGAAGTTAAATTAGTTAATTATAATTATTTTCTAAAAATACCCTTGGATAGGATTCCAAATGTGATACACCAGCTATCTGATCTTCGGGGCGTAGGTTCCTGTCGAGCCATTCTTTGTAAGGCATATACTGAAAAACTCAACCTGCATGTGTCACTTAGTTAACTTAATAACCGTAACATTTTTGGACCATTCTGAAACCTGCATATGTAATTATCAAGTGCGCTTGATGGATTACTTCATAAGTAAATTTGTATTTTAATTATAAATTTAAGTTCTATATTTGGGGCTGGAAGTGTCATGTTTTACTCTCACAAGCCTGATGGATTACTTCATAAGTAAATTTGTATTTTAATTATAAATTTAAGTTCAATATTTGGGGCTGGAAGTGTCATGTTTTACTCTCACAAGCCGTAATTTTGAACTTCACGATGTATTAATGTTTTATTAGGTTATTTTAAGGGGAAAAAAATAATCACTTTAGACGGATAGTTACAAAAAAAATTATTTTTAAAGGAATATTAAAATTATTTTATTTAAGAATAAAAAAAAAAGTAGAATATCTCACTTGATAGAATATAAGCGTGTTGTTAAATTAATTATTGTAGAGGAAGTATCAATAGGGGTGATATGGGAAAAATTTGATAAAATTTGATAAAAATTGTTTTATAAAAAAAAGTATAATTGAGGTGTATATGACATTAATGAGTTGCAAACATTATTTACTATAAGTGTATTATTAAATTATTATTGTCATTTATTAATATTGAAAAAGTATAAATAGGGGTATTATAGGAAAGATTGACAAAATTTAAAACTTGTTCTTATAATTAGGACCAAAACCAACTCTAAAATGTGTTTCTATAATTATGATCGAAGGGAGTATATTATTTGCTTTAATAACATTATCTATTGTATTAAAAGGAAAATATTACTACAATAACATGTGCCCAAATTTTACAGGTAGATTTATAAGTGCACATACATATTTTAACAATTAATAATTGCAAAATAGTAAGTGTTCATACATGAAAATTTATAAATTATAATTTACATCACAAGACCTGATAGGAAAATGTACAAATGTTTATATGCGAGAATTTACAAGTGCATATGTAGCAAAACAAATAGTGTGATTGGAGAATTTAACTCAGGGTTAAGGTTCAGATTTGCCAACTAACTACTACCTAAGGAGCATCTGGCATAAAAAACAATTGAGGGGACCAGAATTACTAATCAACAATTAAAAATGAAAAAAAAAAAACACAATTTGGTGCAGATTCGCCAACGAACTATTACCTTGTCACTGTCTTGGTGTCTCAGTCTTCCATTGACTGTCACAGTGTCGGCGACGTCGGTGTCTCTAAAGCTTCCATTGTAATTGGGTGTTCGACTCACCGTCTTGAACTCATCCAGCAGTTCACAACTTTCAACCGACACGCGCCTTACACCCTGGTTCCATCGCTCCGATGCGACAAGCAGCACCCGTCGCTGCCATGCACAACGCCTGCTCCCATAGGTCCCATATCTGTTGGTGTTTGCCTTATCCAACAAGAATGCTTAACCGTTCTTTTCTCTAGTGTCTCCGCCACCGTCCTACGCCAGTGCCTCATATTTTAACTTAATTGTGATAGTTATTTTTTTAATAGTTATTTGATGTTTTTTTTTTCACTTTTTAATTGTTGATTGATAATTTTGATCCTCTCAATTGTTTTTTGTGCCAGATACTCCTCGGATAATAGTTGGTTGGCAAACTGCACCTTAACCCTTTAACTTAATAAATATATAAGCAAGCTAATCTAAATTTTGTCAAAATTTAAATAATTTAGATTAAAAGCAACCTTCTCTTGCTGAGGAGGATAGAGCTTATTAGTTTTTACTCCCCTTCAATACATATTCCAATATATATATATATTTTTTTGGATTACAATAACTAAATTCCAATAGTAATTAAAACTAAAAACTAGGCAAGAAAAGGAAAAATCTAGGATCCTTCATCTAGCTACTACCCCTTCACGAGGTAGTTGATTAAAGATCTCTAAGACTATGCTGGATGACTATATGCCAATCCTTAATGAACCATCCTCTAGCATCCTGAACCGCATGTCATAAAACGAGTGATCATTCTTACAGCCTCTAAGAATCAAGTTAATGGCCTCAATTGAGTCTGAGAAGCAGGAACTTTCTGTGTGGTTCTTGTGCCAGTACACCTGTATGAGATAGCGATGAGTTCAGCAATTGTAGATGGAACATTGGTTAGTTTGCTATAGAAACCACATAACCGATTATTATCAAAGCTTCTAATCGATTACACCACTACAGCCACTCTACCCGTCCAGAACCTCCAGTTTGACAAAATTCTCTCCTTGCTCTTCCACTAGTTTCCTGCTCGTATATATTCCAATAATTTTAGACTAACATTTTTAGTCTATATACAAGGGAAAAAAAAATAAATAAATTTAGACAAGCTGGAATCTAATTTTTTGTTGTTGCTACAAATCTAAAATAACTTTAAATAGTAGATGGTTATTTAAAAAATGTTGTAATAAAAAAGAATTGCTTTTGGGTTCGTATTGTAAGCCAATTATTTTTTATTTTTTGGTAAACCCATTTATTTTTATATTTCTTTGACAAAAGACAGCTTCACCTATTAATTGGTGCGTGCGATAATATGCCAGTCAGCCTCTAACGGATATATTTCATTTTTTGAAATTATTTTGGAAAAAAATCCTTTGCATGTTTTATTTCCAACGGCTCATTTTTTTCAACTCAAATTTTACCGTTAGAAGAGGAGCGGGCCCCTGTCTATATAACACTCAGGAGCCTGCAGAGAACTGATTGATAATTCGGAAGAAACGCTCTTGGAGCCCAGAAGAAGAATCGCAAAGCAGTGATATTCTTGTACGTCTCCTTTCGTTTACTTCTTTTTTTGTCTTCAGATTGTTGATGTTGTTCTGAATCAAAGCTTCTCCATCCGAATTACTTCTTATTCGTTATCTGTTCTCGGTGGCTGCTTGTTTTCCGTCTACAAAACTAATTTTCAAGCACCTTTTTGAGTGTATAAAAAAAATCTTATCATATATGATTTGATTCTCTATGTTAAGTAACTAGATGATCATTGGATTTTTCCACAAAATGGCATTTTCAATTTCAGTGAATTTCCATCCTTTTTCCGCGGTTGATTGTGTGGCTTGCCTGATTCCTCATTTGATTATCACAGTTCCTTTACTGAACTGAATTCCTAGGCCTAAGATTTCCCCTCCTCTATGCTATGGAAGTTCTGTATCCCAGTATTTTCATGCTTAAGTTATGTGATGCTTTTTACGCAAATTTCATATGTTAGGATATTTAGAATTTATAAAGTTCAATATTCATACTCAAGTAGTATTGGATAAGAGAAGTTTATCAGACCTGTTCTTGAATTGATGTTGATCTATCTGATGCAGATTCTTGTCCCCGGTTCCTGATGTCAGAATCTCGAAGGACTTTACCGGAGAGAGAAGTGATTGACTCTTGGAGGTATTCAAGATCAAATCTTTTATCCCAAAACTTAGAACCTGGTCTTTGAAATTATTGTCATTGGCATTCATCCAGAATCCCTTATCCACATTTTATCATAATAAGCATATGATGCGATGCTCTAGCTTAATTATACCCTGCTCTTTGAATTTCTTGTCGGTAACTAGACGATCTATGGCTTCTCCCACTTGAACGCCATTTCTCTATTGAATAGAATCCTTAGAGGCCTATCCTTAGACCAATACAAAGCGATTGCGTTATATACAAAGATAGTATACTAAAACAGGACTATATACCCACTTAATATTACTCTGACCCATACTCAGACCCACCATTAACGGAGTTCGATTGAGCTTCTATAACTCAAGATCTGATTATGGTTATTCTTCTTTGGAGTCAAAATCCAGAACTTGGTTCCAGCCACTATTTATTTGTCGATTTGGACTCAAAGTTCAACCTTTGAGGTTCTTATTAACTATATAGGACCCATTCTTTACCAACCAAGAAGAGAAAAACAGTTCCCACAAATTAAAGTCCAGAACTTTGATGATCTTGTATGGCCACTTAATATTACTCTGACCCATACTCAGTCAGACCCACCATTAACGGAGTTCGATTGAGCTTCTATAACTCAAAATCTGGTTATGGTTTATTCTTCTTTGGAGTCAAAATCCAGAACTTGGTTCCAGCCACTATTTATTTGTCGATTTGGCCTCAAAGTTCAACCTTTGAGGTTCTTATTAACTATAGGACCCATTCTTTACCAACCAAGAAGAGAAAAACAGTTCCCACAAATTAAAAGTCCAGAACTTTGATGATCCCGTATGGCCACATGGACACATCGAAGCAACCCATTTTTCAATAGTGTTCACTCTCGTAGTCCTCCCGTGGTCATATATTAGAGCATTATAGCGTAGAAAAGCTGACAAACCGGAATGGGCATAGTTAGTAGTAGTATACTGATAGTAGCATATAAGTCTTGATTATAATACAACAATAATTACTACAAATACCCCTCAGGGTTGTCTTGATTATACAACAATAATTACTACAAATACCCCTCAGGGTTTATCTTACAATCATCTAAAATTTAAAGTATCCTTACAAGCTCTAAATAGTCCAACATGGAAGAGCAGACAGTTGGCTCCTGGATGGTACTTCTTGCATTTCGGACACGTCTGGGATCCCGGCTGTCTGAGATTATACTGTTGGTAGGGTTTCTTGTTCCCGCCTCGATTATTGCTCCAAGGCGCCTTCCTCTTCTGTGAGGGACCTCCGCGGTTGGATCCACCGCGACCAGCATTATTACCTTCCTCGCTTCAGGATTTGCGCAGTTCTTTCAAGTTGCGCTCAGTCATTCTGCAGGATTCCACTGCTTGAGCCATTCTAGGAAATTGCTGAGATTCTAGCCTTGCCCTTATGTCCTATTTCAGCCCCTTCCATCTCTCATTCACGTTGCTTTTTAGATATGATGAATAACGAGACAGGTTGGTGAAACGAGCGAAATAGTCGTCGAATGATTCTTCATTTCCTTGCTGGGCACTCGATAACTTCGTGAATCTTTTTCAGACTTAGCAGCCAATCCTCAGCTAACTCATTCTTTCCCCGGAAACCGGGTGGCTGACTGCGGGCGGATTGTTGACTCTCAGTGGTTCTCTCTCTTTGTTCGCGCACAGGCGTGATTGAGATCTTTCGGACTCCTCAGGCTCTTCATCACGTTCATCATACTCTTCTTCGTCATCATTGTTGTTATCTTCTTCATTTTCTAGTTCCTCTTCGTGTTGTCGTGCGTCCAACTGTCTTTGTGCCTCCTGGTGTTGGTTTTGTCTTTCCAAGAGAGCATCAATTAGAGCTCTTTGTTCCTGTAAGGTTCTGTGCATTTCTTCAATCTCCTCATGACCCGGTTGGTTAGGTATTTGGTTCTGCTCAACCTGAGGCTGTCTGCCTCCTCTCCTACCTCGGCCTCGACCTCGGCCTCGACCTCGGCCTCGGCCTCGACCTCGGCCTCGGCCTCTTGGTGCACCGGCACCTCTTATTATGGCCATGTTTTAATTCCTTTTTCCTTTATTTATAACAGCAGATATGTAAATATTAGAAATAACACAATGATTTGCACAACACATATATTTCACATATATTCATGTCATAACATTCGTACGATATGTTCCAACTCAGTAAGTTGTCACATTATAAACTTACAAGCAATCTAACATTACATTCTCGTATTTCACAACCCCCAGGGTGTCTAGAGATGTTTCCCTCATACATAAGCCATCTAACATTATAAACTCAGTAACATGTTTTAATTCCTTTTTCCTTTATTTATAACATCATATATGTAAATATTAGAAATAACACAATGATTTGCACAACACATATATTTCACATATATTCATGTCATAACATTCGTACGATATGTTCCAACTCAGTAAGTTGTGTCACATTATAAACTTACAAGCAATCTAACATATTACATTCTCGTATTTCACAACCCCCCAGGGTGTCTAGAGATGTTTCCCTCATATATAAGCCATCTAACTTCTACACTCCACAGCTTTCTTCAACCTTTGTCTCCCATCTACATGTTCTGGTACACTAATTGCTTGAGACGAAAGAGATACGCACAGACGTCCACAATTTCCTCCCCGTGCAGAAAGTCGTTGGTTGTTCCTATCCAAAAACGGGTGCGGGGAAAATGATAGAGAGTGGATCTGATCCAGTCTCCAGGGGGATATGGAAAAGTGTATCTGAAGTTACTCTGGTAGAAATTCTTTACATTCGTCAAATAATCCAGGTAGATATATTTTTCATCCACTAAGGTTTGTCTGGCATTGGTCAACTCATATGTAAGGCTTGTGTGTGAGTGAGTCCAGAATAAACTCAAGGTTATCAAAGTGGCTAGAGTCATCAGAGTCTCCATCGGAGTGTATATCAGCATTCCTAATTCCTGGGTAGAGTAAATTGTCGGCTACTGATGAATGATGTGAGTCATCAGGGCTATCTGGTACGGGTTGGTTCTCAGGTTCGTAGTACACATTGGCCCCCATGGTAGACACTTACCTGGCCATTCTGTTCGGATAACAGAGTTATGTTCAAAAAGCCTTTTAAACTTTGAGCACATTTTTGAAAATGAGTACTGATAAGACCACTGGTGTAATGTGTAGAGATGGACAGGGATGAGCCCCCATACGTACTTCGTTTTCGTTTTGGAAGATGGAGGCGTACGGCAGCAGGGTGAATACGAGAGAGGGTGGGTCGTAGGCCCGAGCCACGACCCGATATACCCACCACTAGAACCCGAACCTCCAGCTGTTTTAGCACCCCCTATCAATGTGTACTACGAACCTGAGAACCAACCATGCGACAATTTACTCTACCCAGGAATTAGGAATGCTGATATACACTCCGATGGAGACTCTGATGACTCTAGCCACTTTGATAACCTTGAGTTTATTCTGGACTCACTCACACAAGCCTTACATATAGAGTTGACCAATGCCAGACAAACCTTAGTGGATGAAAAATATATCTACCTGGATTATTTGACTAATGTAAAGAATTTCTACTAGAGTAACTTCAGATACACTTTTCCATATCCCAAATCATTGTGAAATATATGTGTTGTGCAAATCATTGTGTTATTTCTAATATTTACATATCTGCTGTTATAAATAAAGGAAAAAGGAATTAAAACATGGCCATAATAAGAGATGGCCATAATAAGAGGTGCCGGTGCACCAAGAGGCCGAGGTCGAGGGGCCGAGGTCGAGGCCGAGGTAGGAGAGGAGGCAGACAGCCTTAGGTTGAGCAGAACCAAATACCTAACCAACCTCAGGTTGATGCTCTCTTGGCAAGACAAAAAGACAAAACCAACAAGACCAGGAGGCACAAAGACAGTTGGACGCACGACAACATGAAGAGGAACTAGAAAATGAAGAAGATAACAACAATGATGACGAAGAAGAGTATGATGAACGTGATGAAGAGCCTGAGGAGTCCGAAAGATCTCAATCACCGCCCAGGCGCGAACAAAGAGAGAGAACCACGGAGAGCTGGGTCAACCAGTTCTGCAAGCTGAAGCCACCCGGTTTCCGGGGAAAGAATGAGTTAGCTGAGGATTGGCTGCTAAGTCTGAAAAAGATTCACGAAGTTATCGAGTGCCCAGGAAATCGGAAGGCACTGCTGGCCATCTACAAGCTAGAGGGCGATGCCCACAGATGGTGGAAGAGTGTTTCCACAACCCTGCCAAGCCCTGTTACTTGGGAGATATTCTTAGAACAATTCAACGAACAATATTTTCCTCCCTCGATGCAGATGATTAAGGAGGAAGAATTTCTGCAGATCCAGCAAGGAAATGAAGAATCATTCGACGACTATTTCTCTCGTTTCACCAACCTATCTCGTTATTCATCATATCTAAAAAGCAACGTGAATGAGAGCTGGAAGGCGAACCGATTGGTGAACGGACTGAAATATGACATAAGGGAAAGGCTGGTATCTCAGCAATTTCCTAGAATGGCCCAAGCAGTGGAATCCTGCAGAATGACTGAGCGCAACTTGAAAGAACTATGCAAATCCCGAAGCCAGGAAGGTAATAATGCTGGTCGCGGTGGATCCAACCGTGGAGGTCCCTCACAGAAGAGGAAGGCGCCTTGGAGCAATAATCAAGGCGGGACAGAAACCCTACCAACAGTATAATCTCGGACAGTGGGATCCCGACGTGTCAGAAATGCAAGGTACCATCGGGAGCCAGCGTGATGGGAAACAAGTCTTGCTTGGATGCGGAAGCGAAGCTGAACACATTAGCCGGGATTGCCCCGAGAAAGCTGCAGAGGCGAGACCCCAGACCGCTGGCCGGATCTTTGCTTTGACAAACACAGAGGCCAGAAAGTCTCCAGAGATGGTCCAATGATGTGAGTCATCAGGGCCGAACTGAACTTTAGCTTGGTACTCATACCTTCATGTAACGCTTGCCAGAAACGGGATTTGAATCGCGTATCCCGATCAGAGACATGCTCTTAGGGGTACCGTGTAATCTCACTATCTCTTTGATATAAATCTCTGCCAATCGTTCCGGAGAATAGTGGATACTGAATAAAGTATGCTGACTTGGTTAATCTGTCAACAACTACCCACATGAAGAATCATTCGACGACTATTTCTCTCGTTTCACCAACCTGTCTCGTTATTCATCATATCAAAAAGCAACGTGAATGAGAGCTGGAAGGCGAACCGATTGGTGAACGGGCTGAAATATAAGGGCAAGGCTGGTATCTCAGCAATTTCCTAGAATGGCCCAGCGATTGGAATCTGCGAGAATATTGGAGCAACTTGAAAGAAGCGCGCAAATCCGAAGCAGAAGGTAAGAATCTTTGGTGCGGTGGATCCAACCACGGAGGTCCCTCACGAAGAGGAAGGCGCCTTGGAGCAATAATCGAGACGGGAACAAGAAACCCTACCAACGGTATAATCTCGGGCAGTAAGGGATCCCGACGTGTCAGAAATGCAAGAAGTACCATCCGAAGCCAGCTTGTGATGGAAACAAGTCTCCGCTGAGATGCCAGAAGCCTGGACACATTAGCCGGGATTGCCCCGAGAAAGCTGCAGAGGCGAGACCCCAGACTGCTGGCCGGATCTTTGCGTTGACAAACACAGAGGCCAGAAAGTCTCCAGAGATGGTCCAAGGTAACATCTTTCTCAATGATGTGAGTCATCAGGGCCGAACTGAACTTTAGCTTGGTACTCATACCTTCATGTAACGCTTGCCAGAAACGGGATTTGAATCGCGTATCCCGATCAGAGACAATGCTCTTTGATATAAATCTGTGCCAATCGTTCCGGAGAATAGTGGATACTGATGGGAATAAAGTATGCTGACTTGGTTAATCTATCAACAACTACCCAAATTGTATCATGATTTCTGATTTTGGGCAGACCTACCACAAAATCCATGGTTATGTTCTCCCATTTCCATTCTGGCAGCTCTAGTCCTTGAAGAAGACCAGGGGGTCGACGGTGTTCAGTCTTTACCTTTTGACAGGTCAAGCACTTGGCCACGTAATTGGCTACATCTTTGGTACATCTTGACCACCAAAGTTCAAATTTTAAACTCTCGTACATCTTGACCATGCCTGGATGCAGAGTATATTTACTCTTAGCCTCATCCAGTACTTTCCGCCTCAATTCATCAACTGGCGGTATGTAGATCGCTGTTTATACCTGACCAAACACCTTGAGTGATTTTCTCACGTATCTCTTTTGCCCAATCATCTTGCTTCTGAGCTTTCTCAACTTCGTCTCTCAGATCATACTCCCCTTGACTTCCAAGAAGAGTTGCAAGATAGGCGTCAGCCGGCGCGTGAAGACCCATGCAGACTTGACTTGATAGACTTAGATCTCTGAAATCTTCCAGCAGCTTCTGCTCTTGTATCATCATGTATGCCACCTGCACCGTCTTTCTACTAAGAGCATCAGCAACGACGTTTGCTTTACCCGGATGATACTTGATCTCCAGGTCGTAGTCTTTAACTCCGTCCACACGTGTGTCTCATGTTGAGTTCTCGTTGATCAAACAAGTATTTCGGGCTTTGTGGTCACGAGAACAATTCTACGGTTACCGTACGGTGTAACCTCCATATCTTCAAAGCAAACACGATAGGCACTCTAAATCGTGTAGGATAGTTCAACTCATGAGGCTTCAGCTGACGAGAGGCATAAGCCACCACTCTGCCCTGTTGCATTAGGACACATCCCAATCCTTGCCCACTGGCATCACTGTAGACAACATTATAATGACGACAGAACATAAGCACAGAGCAATATGTAAGGCCCCATAGGGTAACAACAACATCAACGGACTTTGCTATTCACCGGTGCCACATTACACTATTGTCCTCGGCCGCTAGGAAAACATAACGGCATTATTATGACATAACCCGTATAAGCTGTTTGTAGGTCTACATGAACGTATCTTTGACATATATGTATTTAAGCGGCATAAGATTAGTGTTACACGATGCGCGTCCATACCTCCGTTGTGATATCACGGAAATTCAGTACGTTTTGGCTGAGCTGCGCACGTTCAGCGGAAAAGCAATGGGTGGCAAATGCTTGTCGGACAATGTAACGGCGGATCGGTTTTCGATATCCTATAATGATAATATCACCATTATCAATATTTGACATTATAACGGGCATTTTAGGTAAAAATTACCATTTTGCCCCTATACCCTAAACCCTAAAACCCTAAACCCTAAACCCTATACCCCTAATCGGCGGAATTTCGCCAGTACTTCGTTACTTTGGCTCCGACTTTCCAAAATTTTGCCAGAACTCCGACCCCACCATGATTTTCGAATTTAATACTTAAAATAAAGCTAAAGATCTATCTAGCATTACCGTTAGATCGCATTTTTGTGAAAGGCTCCATCTTGGCCCTCCACATACCCCAAAACCGGCCCCTCCCCCCTTGGTTGGTGGTTTGTCCATCAATGTGTGATGTGATGCTTTGCTTATATTTAATAAGATAAAGTTCCCGATCATTGAGCTCGCGTAATCTCGGAAAAGTCTCAAAAATACGGAATCACCATTTTGAAGCCCCTTTCCTTCTCATTAGAAATGTCCAAGTTAAACTAATTTTTTATGGAAAATGCTCTACATATTCTCGGAATCGTTTCCGGAAAAGTCTAACGGTTAAAATCCCTTGATCAATATTTTACCTTGACTTAGAAAACCTATTCCTGGTACTCCGAGATAGGATCAGTTTCTATATGTCGATCAACATTCTTTGTACTTAATTATATAATATAATACTACAACTTGTATAAAAATCTAGATATTTATTTTTTGCTCTTATCTTTATTTTTTCTTGGCAAATTTCGGCCCTTAGGGTTTATCTTACAATCATCTAAAATTTAAAGTATCCTTACAAGCTCTAAATAGTCCAACATGAAGAGCAAAACTTAAGCAATAAATAACTAGTCTAACTCAGCTTCCTAACAGCATTCAAGGATCACAATCACACACCATATGCAGCAAGGAACACAATCACAACATGATTTAAAATGGGCCCTACACTTAGCCACCGGGAAGCTGGCCCCATGATTGGCCCTTCTGCTCAATCGAGCCACGAGTGGTACGGTACTGGCCTCCACATGAGGAAGGACTATCACAAACATGATTCTAACATTCATACACAGTCATGCAGAGAATGTGATATTAGAGTTACTATCTGCTTGCCTATCAAATTTTTAATTTGGCCCCAAGCTCTTTAGTGGCTCTTCTGCTTGCCTATAATTATACAATGCCAGTAAACAATCATCACTTATACAAACTCTTCTCATATATCTAACGCATTATTAGGACTAATATATTTATGTCCAATTCACAATTAAAGGAGTCAAAAAATCATTTATATCATCATTGACTTTTATTTTTCTCATTTTTGGACCTTTGACTAAAGCTGCCTGAATTTTCAGCAAACTTTTAAAATTCACAACTCTTGTATTGGTGTATAATTAGGGTGATTCTAAAGGCACCTTCTCTATTTTCAAGAAGAGTCATACACTTCCAGAAGTCACACACACGTGTACAATTCTAGATTAAATCAAACAACCACTTCCAGAAAATATACTTCCAATACACATGTGTAAAATTCCTGATTAAATCTTATTTGGAAGATTCCCATTTATACTTGATTATTATACAATGTCATTGTTTTCTGGTTATTAGTTCTTCTTCTTCCTTATTATTTTTCTAATGTTTCCTCTGGCAACCACTTTCTTAAACAACGGATTTGGATGCTCTCAGAAGCGCATCCCTTAGCGCCCCTCAAAAGCCTTCATTTTCAACCATTAGATCAATCTAACATCTCATTATGTGCCACACAATCATGCTTTTTAAATTGAAAATTGAAAAATCTGAACCACTTTTAGATAATTTTAAAATAAATATTATTACCTCCAGTTAGCTTCCTTAATCTCTAAAAAAATCAACTAGGTCATACATTTAGAATTCGAGGTAGTAATATTTATTTCAAAATTATCTAAATTTATGTTTCAGATTACTGAAAAATACTTGCGTTTTAATACTTAATAATCACAACAACCTCAACATTCAGAAAATGTCTTGATACAATCGGAAAAACCAAATATTCAAAAGAGAGGAAAAAACGATCATAGAACAGCAAAGCACAACCCCAGATCCACAAAACTAATCTTATGTCCACAATCTTAATTACTCAATTTTAGAAATTGTAAATTCATGTATTTTCATGAAAGCACTAACATTACTTAATTGTAATACAAACACAAGCATATTCTTACTTCAAGAATATCCAGGTCAATTACTTGAGTATGTGATTATTCTCATTCTTAGAATAAAAATTGTAATTTTCGGAGTCAAGGATGCATGCTAAATCTAGTTTACCTTCATTTCAATTGTACATTCTATTCTTTTTATTATTTTATTGTATTGTTTTGTCAAATCAATCCTCTCCTTCTATATTTTACTATGCCTAGGTGTGTATGTAATTATGTATATTCATCATTTTCATTACTCCTTACCTAGAGTATGCATGTTGAAGTACCTTATAAATTCTTGTCTATTGCCTCACAAACCCACGAGGTAAGTGGTATGAAGAAATGATAATATATGGATAATTACTTACTTCATACATGATAAAATAGAGGAGGAGATGATTGATGGATAAACAATCTGATAAAATAATAGAAAAATAGAAGGTTTAGGTGAATAGCAATCTTGGGTCGGTGAGCAAGGTTGGGGTATTGAATAGAAGGCCCGATTTAGCTGCAAATCTAACCCATTGACCCTGTTTTGGTTCCAGCTGACCCGATACCCAACCGGTGAGGAAGTGAAGATTTCAAACCGGATGCATGCTAAATCTAGTTTACCTTCATTTCAATTGTACATTCTATTCTTTTTATTATTTTATTGTATTGTTTTGTAAAATCAATTCTCTCCTTCTCTATTTTACTGTGCCTAGGTGTGTATGTAATTATGTATATTCATCATTTTTCACACTCACTTACAAACACCTAGGTACGGTGTTTAGTATACTTGTGAGTACCTATAAATTGGTCGAAATATATTTATAGGTACTCACAAACATACCCAGGTAAGTGAGTATGAAAAATGATGAATATACATAATTACATACACACCTAGGCACGGTAAAATAGAGGAGGAGAGGATTGATTTGACAAAAAAATACAATAAAATAATAAAAAGAATAGAAAGTAGAATTGAAGGGTGGTCAATGAACCGGTTGGGGTAGTATTGAATAGAAGGGTACTGGGTCAGTGAACCAGTAGGGTCAATGGGTCAGACCAGAGTCAAACCAGAGTCAAACCGGGGTTAAACCGGTGAGGAAGTGAAGATTTCAAAGTTATTAATATAAAATTAAAAAAAAAAATTGATTTTATATATATTTGCTATAAAATATTAGTTTGGGAAGTTGTGATTGTGATATGACCTCCCTTTGGACATTCTGAGCACCTTTCACCATCTCGAAGTTGTGATTGTGATATGACCTCCCTTTGGACATTCTGAGCACCTTTCACCATCTCACATGTCTCCACCACTCACACGTCTCCAACATCTCACACGTCGGAGACCCCCCTTCTCTCTCTCTTTGTTCAAAAGCACAACCCTGTCACTAAGGAATAATTGAAAGCAAGGTTTTGGAATTTTAAAAATATTTGAATTGGGAAGGCGTGTGAGGTACTTATTTCAGAAAGGTCACGTGGGTGGGTTAGTACTCAAACGTGGGTACTTGGCTTGAGTCGTTGGGTACTTGGGTTAGGGTTGCAAATTTTCTTCTAATTCCTTCCTCCGAAAAACGGTCAACAATGGCCTCCGAAAAACTTCTGCGTCCTTTACAGACCCCCTTCAATGAATCACTTCCCAGATTTGCTTTTCAGATTCAAGAGGCATTTTCAAATCATAACTCCACGCACACAAATCCAAAATAAACAAATGACCTATCAAATTAAATCTTGTTATGTCTACTATAAGTTTGGAAATTTCATAGTCATTAGACACGCAGAAAACTATCATTGGCAGATTTTAGGGTTTTGCATAATTTAATTCTTAAGCTTCCAAAATTACTACATAACCTTTATCCTACACAATTTTTCATTTTAAACCCATTGGAAGCATCAAAATTGTCAAAATCTCATTGCTTCTTCATGACTTGTATCTGGCCAATAAGTGAGACTAAAAGGATTCAAAAGTGACTTTTTCCAATTTTTACTTCGAGACCACCTTGATTTAACCTTAGATTATCTTTTAACTTGTTATTTAGGTCTTTAACATACTTTTAACAATTTTTAACCAAATTCACCTCAAAATCTCAAGAAATCAAGAGGAAATTGATTCCATCATCAACAACAACACGAACAAGCATTAAGAAGCTACATTCTCTACCTTCTTGACTTGTTCTAGTGTTTTCTTGCAACTTCTTCTTCTTCCTTTGGTCCTCAAAGTTTCGGTCACCTTGCATAAATCACCATGCAAGAGAATTTTTAGGTCTTAAGATAGTTATAAAAGGTGAAGTATAAGAGAATTTTAGGCTTAAGGCACCTCAACTTACCTTGAAGTCACATGTGCATTTGCTAAATCAACTTGATTCCCTAGCACTTGAATTTGATCAAGGGGATAATTACTTGAATTTTTATTCATTGACATGTGGCATATTCATAATTAATCATTTGACCTCCCTCCTTCTCTTAGTTGGCCGAAATTTACATGTATGTGTGGCTTCTTGAATTACCTTCAACATGTGACAAAATCTCATGATTTCCTTTGGTGTACTTGGCAAATCCATGGCCTCTTGGATTGCTTGGAGGCTACTCCTTTAATTTGTTTCACATGTTCCTTTTTGGCATTTAATATTCCCTTCTTCTTATCTTGCCACCAAGACAAAATACTTGGGAATCTCATTGATTAATTGTTGACCATTTGAATTCCTCTTCCTCTTCCTTACCACTTAGGAATTAATAATGAGCACGCATTGTGTCACACGTGAAACAAATTAAAAATAAAGGAATATAAATGCTTGCTCATTGATTGCATTTCATTGATTAATTGTTGACCATTCACTATATAAGGAAGAGGAAGAGGAATTCAAATGGTCGACAATTAATAAATTAATCCCCAAGTATTTTTGTCTAGGTGGCAAGATAAGAAGAAGGGAATTAAATGCCAAAAAAGAATATGTGTAAAAGGACGTCTCCAAGCAATCCAATGGGTTTTTTCAAGGCCAAAGGAAATCATGAGATTTTGTCACATATTGAAGATAATTCAAGACAGTATTTTGTAAATTTGAACTAACTAAAAGCTAACTAAGAGAAGGAAGGAGGTCAAATGATTAATTATAAATATGCCACATGGAAGCTTGCTCAAATTTATGCCACATGGCAAGCTAGGGAATCAAGTTGATTTAAAATGCACATGTATCTTCAAGATAAGAAGGGAACTTAATTTCATCCAAGGGTTCCTAGATTCAGCCAAATTTTGCACATATGAAATATAAAGAAAGAAAAGAAGAGCAAAAGCCTAGGTAAGTTGATGTGCCTAGTCTACTTCACCTTTTATAACTATCTTAAGCCCTAGAAAGTTCTCTTGCATGGTGATTTATGCAAGGTGACCAAAACTTTGAGGACCAAAGGAAGAAAAAGAAGTTGCAAGAAAGCATTAGAATCTACCTTCTTTTAGCTTGTTCTTGTTGTTGATGATGAAATCAATTTCCTCTTGATTTCTTAAAATTTTGAAAGTATGACCCTTTGGTTAAAAAATGGTTAAAAAGTATGTTAAGTACCTTTTAATCAATTTGTTAAATGGTTAAAAAATGGCTAAATAACAATTTAAAAGATAAATCTCAGGTTAAATCAATTTGTCTTTGAAGTAAAAATTGGAAAAAGTCACTTTTAATCCTTTTAGTAATAATAATTTAATAATTTAATTTTGGATGCTAGACGCTATGGAATTAAATTATGCAAAACCTTAAAACTGCCAGTGATAGTTTCCTGCGAGATAGTGAACTTTTGATCTATTTTTGGATAAGTAAATGGACACTGTAACAACCCGACTTTTCAAAAGCAGTATAATTTTTTTTTTAAAAAAACATCTTTTCACATTATCAGAGTAGAGCATTTGAGCGGAAGAATAAATGATATATATATATTCAAAATGCCCACTGGCTAGTTACAGAAACGGTATAGTAACCGAGAGTTTTCAAAAAGTAAAAGAACAACATCGGAAAGTCTTCAGTCGAAACCATGATTCTCGTCGCTCCTCTCTTCTCGGTCCTCGGTCCTTCCGACTCGGCTATAGGCGAGATCCAATTTAACACATTGGATCTCGGGTAACGGTTAACCTCATATTCACATATACGAGTATATCATCCACAATCATTCATATTAACGGTATAATAGATGTGTCACACGAAGTGCATAATGATGGGTCACACGTAGTGCATGTAGATGGGTCACACGAAGTGCATGTAGATGGGTCACACGTAGTGCATGTAGATGTGTCACACGTAGTGCATGTATTCAAAAGCTCATAACAATACTCACCACATATCATCCGACTCACAACCACAAGTACGCATACGATCAACATCGGCGTTAAGGTTACCGACGCGCACGTACATACTTTCGTAAACCGAATGAATGGCTGGTAAGTGTCTATCATGGGGGCCTCACCGGAGTTCACGGCGACTTAATGGCTTACCCACATAGACTAGCCTTTCCTTCGGCACCAAACTGTTCTAACATATTTGCATTCAATAAACATACCATAACAATACACATAGCACATACATGCATACCATGAACATCGATTAGTGTTACGATGCGCGACGTACCTTCGTTGGCAACGTTAGGTACTACCGCGGAAAACGTACTTTCTACGGAGAAACGTGCAAAAGTCCTACGCACGGCACGTCGGGCGGCGTAACGGCGAGAATCGGCTTTTCAGATATCCTATGAGAATAATGTCACTTCTATTAGTAATTTGACATTATAAGCGGCATTTTAGGTAAAAATTACCATTTTGCCCTTCTACCCCTACTTGGCGGAATTTCGCGGCGCTTCCGCTTACATAGGCTATTTTCTTCCCAGAAATTTTGCCGAACTTCGACGCCATCATGATTTTCGAAAATAAAGACTAAAATAGCCCTCCCATATGATATCCAATCATACTAGAAAAATTAAAGGCTATTCTAGCATTACTACCCTTACTACCGAAAGAACTACGAAAGCTTAAAGCTCTGCAGAAAAACTTACCCAGAGCCATGCTGAATTTCCCGGACTCCTCCCCCGCAGCTTCTCTCTCTAACTTCTCTCTAGGATCTCAACTTTGGTGTGAAAATGAAGAGAAAGGGGGGTATTTATAGAAAGGAGGTAGGATTTCACTGTCGGATCAACTTTTTCCGGTTGAATTTCTCCGATCGGTACCCGATTCGCGTGATTTCGGAGAAATCTCAAAATTCTGGATTTACAACTTTGAAGACCTTCTCTTCCTCATCAATAATATCTATTTAAACTTGAATTTTGACTTTAGACGGGGTTCCAACTGTCCAGTGAAGTTTCTCGAAAACGTGTCGAGAACAGCGTCCGGTTTGAACGCATTTACCGAAATCACCAACTTCTTCAGAAAAATTCACTGATTCCAAATATGTCAAAATAAATTCAAACTCATTTCTAGATGTTGAGTTAGAATTTATTTTCTTTATATCCAAAATATCCCTATATGCATTTTTCCCTATTTTGTTTTATTAGGAAATGCCTGGCGACTTCGAAATTTTCTTCCCAAGAGTATAACGGAAGACAAAATTCCACCGATCATTATTTTTCCTTGACTTTGGAAATCCCATTCCTAGATCTCTAGATAGGATCCGTTTCCTAATTATTAAATTACTATTCACCCTTTTTCACTTTAATTAATTATATTATTAAAATATTAAACTTAACTTAGCAACTAAGTTTCTTATTCTATTTTTATTATTATTTTTTTATTTCGTTTTTTTTTTTCTTTTTATTTTCTGCCTTTTTTTTAATTAATTATTTAATTAATTAAATAATTATTTTTACATAATTTCTCACAACATTTTCCTATTGGTCAATTCTTGCATTTAGGCTTAAAAATACCTAAACTCATCCTTTTTCCTTCAAATTTTCCAATTAATTAACCAATATATTTATGCTAATTTTTAGCCATTTATCACTAATTTTGGAGCTTTACATAATTATCTCCGAATTTTCTATACTTGTGCTTAAGTAATTTGCTAATAAATACTTAATCACTCGGTTATCACTGCTTAGTAATTTTCTTAATTAGAATACCACATTACCTCTTAACCTTTGCTTTAACATGAGATTTTTCATGCATTCTCGCATTATTCTCGCATTTTTCCATAATTGCAAGGGTATTATGGTCATTTCGACACTTTGACCCTTAAATTCCCCGATTTCCTATCGAATTTAACTTAGAAAAATAGACTATAATTACACAAGTCTTGAGTCCTTTATTTCACTTATCGAAATATCCATTATTTATAATTTTCCGTATAATAAATATCCAGGTATTACATTTCTCCCCCTGTTAAATAAAATTTCGTCCTCGAAATTTACGCGTATCACCTCAGAGAAATAACTTAGACCTTTTGTCTAACCCTTGTCCATGCATACTTACTTAGTATGCATC
The DNA here is from genome assembly GCA_025563575.1 of Acacia pycnantha. Taxonomy (NCBI): domain Eukaryota; kingdom Viridiplantae; phylum Streptophyta; class Magnoliopsida; order Fabales; family Fabaceae; genus Acacia; species Acacia pycnantha. The sequence goes on along the minus strand of JAMWYP010000577.1, from coordinate 71,776 downwards.
CCAACATTCCAACTGGTACTTCGGTTACATACAGGACTCATATGTCCATTCTTCGTGCTCTCTAGCCGTTGCACTAACCAAACTTCGAACCATACGCTACGGATACTTATTCTATCAGAACATTCTTAGATCATTTATTTCAGTCATTCGAGAAATCGTTTTGGCTTGATTATAAAGTTTTTATCATGTTTTGAGTTGATATATAGTGTTTCCGTGGTGTCACAATACCACGTACTTTATATATATTGCTTCCGTGGCGCCCATAACACCGCGTACTTTAGTGTTTTAGCGTTTCCGTGGCGCCCATAACACCGCGTACATAAGTGTTTCCGTGGCACCCATAATACCGCGTACTACACATTCATCATGTCGTATTTCGATATACCGTATCACCGTGGTTCCCATACACCGCGGCAATACCATATATCTCGTACTCATGGATATCACGTCGTACTTCGATATATTATGTTCCCATGGTTCCCATACACCATGGCAACATAAGATACCTAATACTTAATAATAAAATCGTGGTTTGTTTTATAATCACTAAGAAACATGACAATTACTATCTCTAGGTCATGTGTAGTTTGGTTCTGACTTGAGAAGCTTGAGAGTGGTAAGTCATCACATTGTCATGCTTGCAGCCTAGACATATCCCAATCCTTATCTATTGGTACCATTAGAAAATCTACTTGGATTTGGGATCATCAATTTCTTGATGCTGTGACCAACTTCTTCCTTGCTCCGTGAAAGCTTGTCTCACGCCTTTGTTCAACGTTAATTTGATTACTTACTTGTGAACTTGTAAGTTATGAACATTCTTTATGAATCATGTACTATCCCGTTAGATCCAAAACTACACCTCTATATTAACATCTCGGCTATTCTTTCAAGTTGCCTTCTCGGCATTTTAGTTTCGTTTGACGTCATTTGATATGGCGCTAATCTAACACAATCGAGATTGTCGTTGACGTTAGGAAATAGTAACAAGATTTATATTATACTTGCAACTTGGTTCACAACACGCTTTACAAGCTAAAAGCTTACACCTAATGGTGTAGCTACTATTACATCATAAGAAAATATCTATATGCATCCCAAAAGGATTCGTAGAGGTTTAACACCCGGATCACACTATAGTTGAACTAGATCTCTACGGAGCTCTAATATCATGGACCACCCCTGAAGGTTCTCCGCCTCTTCATTGGTTAGAGCAAAAATCCGGCTGGGTTCCGTGGCTCGAATCCGCAGCTTTCTCAGGCAGGTTCGGGGCAATGTGTCCTCGGTTTTTGACATCTCGTAGCAAACTCGTCTCTCGCATTTTCTCGGGACGCTTGTGCTAATGTGTCCGGCTTCCGACGCTTGTAGCAAATCCTTTCCCCAACACAGCCATTACCAGGGTGGTACCTTCCGCAATTAGGACATGGTTGGGATTCCGTGTTTCGTGAGTTTTTCGTTGCCCGTTTGGAATGGCCTCTTGCTCTCTTTGGGATTCATTCCAGGTGCCTCTCTCTTACGTGAGGAGTTTCCACGGTTGCCTTCGCTACGATCGGCACGGCTACCATTGTGATTCCGTGAGATACGTAACTCCTTCGATTGCGTTCGGTCATCCGGCAAGACTTCTACGCTTGTGCCATGACAGAAACTGTTGAGACACCAATCGGCCCTTATGTCGTACTTTAGCCCGTGAATCAACCTGTTCGCCTTCCGGCTCTCGTTAACATTACTTTTCGGATATGACGAATACCGAGACAAAGGTTGGTGAACCGGCAAAGTAATCGTCAAATGATTCCTCCCGGCTTCTTTGGATTTGAAGGAACTCCTCCTCCTTGATCACTCGCACCGAGGGAGGAAAATACTGTTCATTGAATTTTCCTATGAACATCTCCCAAGTGACAGGGCAAACATGGGTTCGCAACGTCGTGGCTTCACTCTTCCACCATCTATGTGCGTCCCCTTCCAGCCTTATAAATTGCCACTGAGCTTTCCGGTCCCTGGACATTCCATCACTTCGAAAATCTTGTCTAAGCTCATCGCCCAATCCTCGCCCAATTTGTTCTTTCCATGAAAAGCGGTGGCTTGAGCTTGCAAACTGTGTGACCCAATGTTGTGTGGTGCGCATGCCTCTCCTATGTCGTGGAGGTGGATCGGGACCTTCGATCCCTCGATTCCTCATCGTGCTCATCACTTTGCTCGTTTTCTTCTTCTTCGAATGTTGTTCTCCTCAACTTGTCGATCATGCAATTGTCTCTGTCTCTCCCGCCTTTCCCCAAGGAGTTCAAATATGAGAGCCCCTGTTCTTGCAGAGTTCTCCTCATTTCCCGTATCTCATTTTGCTCCGGTTGGTTTGGTACCGGATTTACCCGAGGTTGTCTACCTCGTCCTCCGCCACGCCTCTGCCTCGGCCTCGGGAGCTCCGGCTCCTCTTAGGTTCGCCATGTCGCGTTCTTTTCCTCTATTAGGGAAAACGCCGATATATAAGGAAAACGTTGATTGGTATATCACGGATTCTATCGCACTTAGTATCTATACCGCACATAGACTCTATCACACTTCGTATTCACACTACGAACAAGCACCGAAGTATTTCCCTCGCTCGGGGTTTCATTGATTTGGTCTACTCAAAAACGGGTATGGAATTTCGCATCAAAAGTTCCTCTACATGAGTCAATTATTGCATGTACGTATCTTTTCTATTCTCTGAGTTTCATCCAACGTGGCCCGCATCCACCATAAACTCGGGTTAGAGTGATGTTCCCAGTAAAGTGGTACACCGATTCGGGATGGTACACCGGTTCAATCTGTACACCGTAATAGGGTGGTATACTGACTCAGGGCTATATCAGTACTCATTTTCAAAATATGCTCCAAGTTTAAAAGGCTTTTGAACATAACTTCGTTATCCGAACAGGATGGCCAGGTAAGTGTCTACCATGGGGCCTCACCAGGGTTCACGGCGACTGATTGGCACACCCACGTAGACTAGCCTTGCCTTCTGCACCAAACTGTCCGTAATAACATAGTTAAATTCATGCCGGGACTACGCTTCCGATACCAAATGTAACAACCCGACTTTTCAAAAGCAAGTATAATTTTTTTTTAAAAACATCTTTTCACATTATCGAGTAGAGCATTTGAGCTAAGAATAACGATATATATATATTCAAAATGCCCACCGGCTAGTTACGTAAACGGTATAGTAACCGAGAGTTTTCAAAAAGTAAAAGAACAACATCGGAAAGTCTTCGATCGGAACCATGATTCTGCTTGCTTCCTCTCTTCTCGGTCCTGGTCCTTCCGACCCGGTTATAGCCGAGATCCAATTTAACACATTGGATCTCGGAGTAACTGATAACCTCATATTCACATATACGGTATATCATCCACAATCATTCATATTAACAGGTATAATGTATGTGTCACACGAAGTGCATAAAGATGGGTCACACGTAGTGCATGTAGATGGGTCACACGTAGTGCATGTAGATGGGTCACACGTAGTGCATGTAGATGTGTCACACGTAGTGCATGTATTCAAAAGCTCATAACAATACTCACCACATATCATCCGACTCACAACCACAAGTACGCATACGATCAACATCAGCGTTAAGGTTACCAGTACGCGCACGTACATACTTTCGTAAACCGAACGAAATGGCTGTGTAAGTGTCTATCATGGGGCCTCACCGAGTTCACGGCGACTTAATGGCTTACCCACATAGACTAGCCTTTCCTTCTACACCAAACTGTTTCTAACATATTTGCATTCAATAAACATACCATAACAATACACATAGCACATACATGCATACCATGAACATCAAATTAGTGTTACAGTACGCGGACGTACCTTCGTTGGCAACGTTAGGTACTCTGCGGAAACGTACTTTCTACGGAGAAACGTGAAAAAGTCCTACAGCGGCACGTCGGGCACGAATAACAGCGAATCATCTTTCAGATATCCTATGAGAATAATGTCACTTCTATTAGTAATTTGACATTATAACTGCATTTTAGGTAAAATTACCATTTTGCCCTTCTACCCCTACTTGGCGGAATTTCGCCGCGCTTCCGCTACATAGGCTATTTTCTTCCCAAAATTTTGCCGTAACTTCGACGCCATCATGATTTTCGAAAATAAAGACTAAAATAGCCCTCCCATATGATATCCAATCATACTAGAAAAATTAAAGGCTATTCTAGCATTACTACCCTTACTACTTTGAAAGAACTACGAAAGCTTAAAGCTCTGCAGAAAAACTTACCCGAGCTTGGCTGCGAATTTCCACAGGACTCTCCCCAGGCTTCTCTCTCTAACTTCTCTCTAGGATCTCAACTTTGGTGTGAAAATGAAGAGAAAGGGGGGTATTTATAGAAAGGGAGGTAGGATTTCGTACCGTCTGGATCAACTTTGTGAGAATCGATCTCGAACCGTCTCAATCCTAACTTTTCCAACAAGTTTTTCCCTTTTCTTTCTCTCTTGGACGTCCTGCACAAGCTCCAAAGTCCAAGGGATTGGCCAATGGGAGGAGGCCAAGTGTCTCCTTCCGTAAGCCTTCCCGGTTGAATTTCTCCGATTGTATTGAGTTCGCGTGATTTCGGAGAAATCTCAAAATTCTGGATTTACAACTTTGAAGACCTTCTTCCTCATCAATAATATCTATTTAAACTTGAATTTTGACTTTAGACAGGGTTCCAAGCTGTCCACTTGAAGTTTCTCGAAAAACGTGTCCGACGCGTCCAGGTTTCGTAACGCATTTAAATCACCAACTTCTTCGAAAAATTCATCGATTCCAAATATGTCAAAATAAATTCAAACTCATGCCTAGATGTTGAGTTAGAATTTATTTTTCTTATATCCAAAAATATCCCTATATGCATTTTTCCCTATTTTGTTTTATTAGGAAATGTGACAAACTTGACTTTGAATTTTCTTCCGGAAGAGTATAACGGAAGACAAAATTCCACTCGATCATTATTTTTCCCTGACTTTGGAAATCCCATTCCTAGATCTCTAGATAGGATCCGTTTCCTAATTATTAAATTACTATTCACCCTTTTTCACTTTAATTAATTATATTATTAAAATATTAAACTTAACTTAGCAACTAAGTTTCTTATTCTATTTTTATTATTATTTTTTTATTTCGTTTTTTTTTTTCTTTTTATTTTCTGCCTTTTTTTAATTAATTATTTAATTAATTATTTAATTAATTAAATAATTATTTTTACATAATTTCTCACAACATTTTCCTATTGGTCAATTCTTGCATTTAGGCTTAAAAATACCTAAACTCATCCTTTTTCCTTCAAATTTTCCAATTAATTAACCAATATATTTATGCTAATTTTTAGCCATTTATCACTAATTTTGGAGCTTTACATAATTATCTCCGAATTTTCTATACTTGTGCTTAAGTAATTTGCTAATAAATACTTAATCACTCATTATCACTTGCTTAGTAATTTTCTTAATTAGAATACCACATTACCCCTTAACCTTTGCTTTAACATGAGATTTTCATGCATTCTGCATTATTCTGCATTTTTCCATAATTGCAAGGGTATTATGGTCATTTCGACACTTTGACCCTTAAATTCCCTGATTTCCTACAGAATTTAACTTAGAAAAATAGACTATAATTACACAAGTCTTGAGTCCTTTATTTCACTTATCAGAAATATCCATTATTTATAATTTTCCAGATAATAAATATCCGGGTATTACAGACACAATGGCTACAAAAGTTTCTAGAATTAAAGTTTTTATTTGATAGGTTAAATCAATGTGTTCTTGAAGTAAAAATTGGAGTCACTTTTGAATTTAGCCAGATGGGATTTTGACCATTTTGATGCTTTAAAATGAATAAAGGTTAGGTAGTAATTTTGAAAGCTTTGAAATTAAATTATGCAAAACCCTAGAAAATGTCAGTGATAGTTTACTGCGAGACAATGAACTTTTTTGGATAAGGAAATGGTGTTTCCATAATTAAAGTAGACATAAAGTATTTTTTTTGGATTTGTGTATTAAGTATTTTTTTTTGAAAATGACCCTTGAATCTGGAAAGCAAATCTGGGTAGTGGTACTATTTGATTTAATCTGGAATTGTACACTTGTGTATCTGGAAGTATATTTCCATTAACTTAACAAGGGTCAGCCAATGATGATATATAATATGACTGTTAACAGTAATTGTATAATTATAGGAATCACTATTCACAGTGACCCACTAACCATGGGGCCGGTGGCTAGGTGCATTCAATTGTTGGGGGTTATTAAAGAGAAATAAAGAGAGAGAGAGAGTCCAAAATAGAGGGAGAAAAATGTTGGGTGTACAAATGTTGTACGTATGATTGAAGAGAAGTGTATTGTCAAATGTTGTGCATTTGTGTTCAGCATTTTCTGCCTTCACTAGAGATAATATAGTGGAGTTTTGTTATCTAGCCAAAGTAAGAGATGATATAGTGGAGTGTGTCCATTTGTGCCACCATTGAAAATGTTAGAGACATATGAGGAAAAGAAGTCAATTTTGTAGGTTACATGTGAGGAGAATGCCAGGAAATGGATCGTGAGGAAGAGTGCATGAGTGGCATATGCTTGGGCTAGCCAAAAGTGTTGAATAATTCATATCATCCTCTCTTCTTGTTGATTGAAAATAAAGTGTGAAGGACAAGCATAAATTTCAACTTTGTTAAGATATGTTTACATGACCACCATTTGGAATTTCCTACTTGGTGGTGAAGTAGGTAACGACATTATAAGGAGAATGGACACTTTGACAATTTTCTATGCTTATTGTAACATCCCAATTTTAGAGCCAAATTTTTTTTTTTCAATCAGAGTAGAGCATCGGAATAAAACATTGAGTAACTGATTATAACAATAACAGTAGCGTAATCGCCTGTTCATAAAAATTAATACATTATCTGTTGGATATCAAAAGCATTCAATCCCTTACGGTTATATACAAAATAAGATCAACATATATTTCTAAAATGAATTACAAAAATAATGATCCTTGATCATTTAATAACAACTACCCTACAAGCAAAGTTATCTGCCTGCACTATTCACCAAAGGCCACCGACTACGGCCGTGTCCTCGCCGCTAGGAAAACATAACCAGATATCAAAACCATAACCCGTGAAGTTTGAAATTATTCAAGTTTATTACCTTAGCCACTTTTTCATGGCCTGCAATGTAGTTCCACCATAGCTTGGGAACTTATCCATATCATATATATGCACTGTAAGCACTAGTGTGAAACATAAGATTTAGAACGTACCTTCTCGCTTGATGGTACGCAGATTTCTTTTGACTTTAAATGACACGCTTTACTTAAAAAAACATCCAACAAAGGGTACTTCGACAATTAGCTTAAAGAAGGAAATCGAAGCTTTTGATGTTCTATAAGAGTAATATCACTCATTAGTGATTTGATACAATAACCGGTATTTTAGGTAAAATACCATTTTTGCCTCTATACCTCTAATTTGGCTTACTTCACAAGACTTCCCATTTTTACAAATTTTCTTCCCTAAATTTCGCTTAGACTCTTTGACTTAATTATGTTTTTTTCTAAATTCTAGACTAAAAATAGCCCTATCATATGATATCCTATCATACATTGAAAATAAAGGCTATTCTAGCATTAATACCTAACTATTGAAAGAACTACGAAGACTTTCACTTGTGGGACTTAATCCCTACTATGTCTTTACTCTCTTAGTGCATATTTTTCAATGCAATGAGGCCTAAAACAATAGTAGGAATCTCACTCCCTACTTGCTAAGTCTACCTAACAATTCTACTAACTACCGAACTAAAACGCTAAAGACCGAAGGACTTACCCGTTGAAGACTTCTGCAGAAATTTTTCCAGAGCTTCTCTCTCTACTTTCTCCCTCTAGGCTCGGCCAAACAAGGGAAAATGGTGTGAGATTTTCAAAGGCCAAGCCTATTTATAGATTTTTGAAAGGATACAAATGGAATTTTGTAAGTTGTTTTAAGCCATGGAAATTCAAACAAAATTGGTGTTTAATTCTTGACCATGGGAGGGTGCTGGTCGACTTGAAGAGCTGATGTGGCAGCCCAAGGTTGGCCAAAAATGGTGACTTTGGGTTGCTTTAAGCCCTCGCCTAATCGACTCTACCCAGCATTCGACCCAGGCAAGTGGATTTTTATAGAAATCTCAAAATCGGGATTTACAACTTGAAGACATTTTCTCAATGTTTATTAGAAATTTCCAAGTTAACCTAAATTTTGATTCCATATAGGCTCAACAGCTCTAATTTGAAGTTTTTCAAAACGGGTCCGAACGCTGGGCCCCGGCTTCGTATCTATCGAAACATCAACTTCTTTCAAAATTCACCGATTCCAATATGTCCGTAGATAAATTCAAACTCATTCCTAGATGTTGAGTTAGAATTTATTTTCTTCATATCCAAAAATATTTATCTCGCATTTTTCCCTATTTCGCCTTTATTAGGAAAATGCACTAACTACTTCTAATTAACTTCCGGAAGAGGTCACTTGAAGGTAAAAACTCACTGATCAATATTTTACCTTGACTTTGGAATTCCCATTCCTAGATCTCTAGATAGGATCCGTTTCCTAATTTCTAAATTACTATTCACTTTAATTAATTTTAATATATAATATTACAACTTGCAAACTAAGTTTTCATGATTTTTTTCTTAAAATCTTATCCTATTTTCCCTTCAACAATTCGGTCAAAATCTGGTCCAATTATTAATAAATTTTCGTTTTTTATTTAATTGATAATTAATTAATATTATATAAAATAATTATTTAATAATTATTTTATATAATTTTTACAAAATTTTCCTATTGGTCAATACTTTGATTTAGGCTTAAAAATACCTAAACTCAATTATTTTTCTCCAAAATTTCCAATTAATTAGTAAACATGTTTTTACTAATTTTAAGCCTTTGTCCACTAATTTTTGAGCTTTACATAATTATTTCATAATTTCCTTTACTTAAGCTTAAGTAATTAGCCAATAATTACCTAATTACTTTATTATCACTTTTTGATAATTTTCTTACTTAGAATACCCCCTTGTCTCACAATTCTAGCCCTGACATTTTCATTTCCATGTCTTCTGCATTATTTATAATTTACAAGGGTATTTTAGTCATTTTAATGCTTTTTGAGCATTCTTATTCAACTTCTCCAAGTTTGTAATTTATCAAATTCCCATAATTAGAGATAATATACTCTCTTAATTCAATTAACCATTTTACTGCCTTTTAGGATTTTTCATAATTTTCCTAAGTTATTTATGTCCCTTAGGGGCATTTTCGTCATTTTGGCACTTTGGCCCTTAGATTCTCTAATTTCCAAGAGATTTTTCCTTAGAAAATAAAATAATTATAACTTAATATTTGATACCTCATATTCACCTATTTTCCATAGGTATAATTTTACCAAATTTTGACATAGGTTTTTAGGGTATTACACTTATTCAAACTTCCAATAAGGTTTTCCTATATTCAAAATACTATCTCATAATTTTTTCTTAAGATAATTATTAAAATTACTTCAAATTTTGAAAATTTAAGAAAAAATTATGAGATAGTATTTTGAATATATGGAAACGTTATTAGAAGTTTGAATAAGCATAGAAAATTGTCAATGTCCCCCTTCATTACCTACTTAGCCAACAAGTAGGAAATTCCAAATGGTCATGTGAACATGTTTTTAATAAGTCAACAAAGTTGAAATTTAAGCTTATCATTCACACCTTATTTTCAGTCAACAAGAAGAGAGGCAGAGATGAATTGTTCAACACTTTCGGCTAGCAGAAGCATATATGTATATTCCACTCACTTTATTATATTCAATAGCCTACACACACATGTGGCCAAAATTACTCACATAAACTCTTCGTCACCCTCCATTTCCATTGCATTTTTCGGTGGATATACATGAAGCTTCCATTCTCCTACATGCAGCAAATTAACTTCTTTTCTCAAGCACATGCTCATGTCTCTATCATTTTCAATGTCCGCACAAATGGACAGAACACTCCACTCTCCACTTGATCATTTCAGCATCCACTAGTGCAAAAAAGGGCTTTAAGATCGCCTCGTTTAGACCGGAGTATTGATGCACCGGTCTTAAAAGTATGACTGGTGGCAGTTTTGTAAATATCAAGAATTTCTTGGACCAGATCCTTTATTCATCAGTCTTAAATATATTATTCAAACCGCTTTCCAAAACAACTGATCTTAAAAAAATCAGTCTTAAAAAAGGGCTTTAAGATCGTCTCGTTTAGACTGGAGTGTTGATGCCTCGGTCTTAAAAGTATGACTGGTGGTAATTTTGTAAATATCAAGAATTTCTTGGACTGGATCCTTTATTCATCAGTCTTAAATATATTATTCAAACCGCTTTCCAAAACAACTGATCTTAAAAATGTTATTAAAAAAATTGAAATATCAATAACTTTTTAGAGAAATCTCATACGACCGGACTTAAATTTTATTCGCTTTAAAAATTTTAAGACCAGATATATTTAAAAGCCGAAAGTTAAACTTTTAAGACCGGACTTAAATTGTGGGCGATACAAAAGATTGAAAAAAATTAAACAAAAAATTAATTACTTTTAAGACCGGCCTTTATTAAAACTCCGGTCTTAAAGGTTAACTTTTAAGACTGACTTTTTAATTAAAGCGAAATGTATTCTTCTTCACGCGAAACCGTTGCTTTCTTTGAAGTTTGTTATTATTGCGAAACCTCTCTTCTCTTTTCCTCGCCTACCACCACCAGCCTCTGTTAAATGAAATAAAGAAAATACAATCCTAACTGAAAATGAAATTTCATTGGGAGTATATGGCCTTAAAAGAGAAGAAAGTGAAGAAAATGGTGAAGGACAAACAAGAATTTGATGCTTGCCAACTTGACAAAGGCAAAGCAATTTCTTTTTTCTTTCTTTTTTGTCGGCATGAAGGATCTGTTTCGTATGAGATTCGTTGAAAGGCAATGAATGGGTGGGTGCCTGATTGTGTTTTAGGTGTTCCTTTAAGAAAATTTCCCCTTCCCAAAATTTTTATCATCAAATTCTACATAAAATCAGTGACTTTTTTATATCTTATTTCCATTTCCATTTTTTTTTTCTATAATTTTTCAAATATTTACTTTGCAGATCCTATAGTTTTGTATATATGATTTTTAATCCGAGCTCGTTGTAGTTGTTTTACTTTTTTTAGAGAGAGAAGAATTATTAAAACAAAACTTTTATGGAGGTTGGATTCCACAAGAATGACACAAGTTGGTTTCTTAATACTCCTTTTATCTTAAATAAAAAATATAGTTAGCTCTCATCGGAAAAAAATATAGTTAGCTAATTTATGAAAGTTAAGAAATTGATTAATTTGGTTATTATTATTATTATTATTATTATTAAAAATTGAGTGTTATTTTCTTAAAATACCCCTATTTTAATGATGGTATTGGTATTGATGAAGTGGGACATAAATAAATAAATAAATTAGACAAGTTTCCTATATTCCTGTTATAAAAATGGGAAAATACAGATGAAATGAAAAGATGAAGAGAGAATTATAGGAAAAGATAGAGTAATATCTTATTCATTTAGATGCAACCAAAGTGTAGTACATAATGCTCTATTTACCTTCCATCACAACCAAGAGTTACATAGAGTAAATGGCAAACTCTAATCCTCATGAGTGCAAAAATTGTAACATTTGAGTTAGGCATGAAGACTGCAAAAATTGTAACATTTGAGTTATGGGCATGAAGACTCCTAAAGACTATTCATTGCAGATGTTATGAAGTGTAGAAAATGAAAGGCCAAGAGTTGAGAGTTCATAGATATCCACCTCAATTAGTATTTTCACAACACACCCCCTTTGATGTTCAAGAACAAATATTGCGCCTCATTAAAACTTTACTAGGAAAAACCCATTGACACAAAAACCTAATGAAGGAAAAAGAGTACACAATGTTTACTCCCCTTGATGACAACATTACTTTATGTCTTTGAGCCTACACATTCTAATACCATACACTAACTTCTTAAATCTTCTAGGTGATAGTGTCTTGGCCAACAAATCTGCAAAGTTGTCACATGAGTGAATTTGCTCGACATCCATGTCACCACTATTCATAAGATCATGAGTGAAAAAGAATTTTGTAGAAATACGTTTTGTTCTATCTCCTTTGATGTCTGCTCCATTCAATTGAGCTATACATGTTGTATTATCTTCATTTAGTATTGTTGGAATCTTTTGTTCAAGAAACAGATCACACACCGATTGGATATGTTGAGATTGAACTTAACCAAACACATTCTCGACTTGCCTTATGAACTGCAATTATCTCTGTATGATTTGATGAGGTAGCGGCAAAAGTCTGTTTTGTTGAGCTCCGAGATACAATTGTACCTCCACAACTAAATAAATATCTTGTTTGAGATCTACCATTGTGTGGATCTAATAAAAACTTTGCATCTGCATAACCAATCAATTGTAATCCAGATTCGTTAGAATAAAATAATTCTATATCATTTGTTCCTCAAAGATATGGGAATATATGTTTAATTCCATTCCAATGTCTTCTTATTGGAGAAGAACTAAATCTTGCTAATAAAACACTAAGATACATTAGTGCACCTATAACACTAAGATATGGTACTTCTAGACCAAGAAGGTTTTCCATTTTCTCTTGAGAGCGAAAAGGATCCTTCTTCTTATCAAGCGATCTTAAAATTATAGGAGTAGATAACGGATATGCTTTATCCATACAAATCACTTTAATATTTTTTCAATAAAAGTTGATTGATGATGGAGAATTCCATTTGTTAAGTGCTCAATTTGGAGGTCGAGACAAAACTTTATTCTTCTAAGATCCTTCATCTCAAATTCTCCCTTTTTGAAGCTCTAGATAAACTTAAATGGGTATAATAGATTGAATCTTGATCCCGAACAGACAGATACTGCGTTACGTGGGGAAGAAAGATACAATGGACAGCCTGACCGCTTTTTCTTGAAATATAGTAGATGGAATCTTGATCACAAACAGAAAGAGACTGCGTTGCCTGGGGAAAAAGATGCAATGGACGGCCTGACCCTTTTTTCTTGAAATACAGTCGGAGAGTTCGTAGGTCAAAACCAATTTCAGATAGTAAACCAAAAATCCTCTACAATAACAGTGAGACTAATCTCGAGAGTCAGGGTTCAGCTACGTACTGAGGTTCCATTGAATTGTTCTTGGGAATTGAGAACATTATGTAAAGGATAATTTCAGTCATTTCATGCTCCTTTGCAAGCATCTACTTATGAAAGTGGATATTCCAAGAGCCAACATGGAAGGGCATAGGTATAGGAAGTTTATCTCTTCTTCCTTATGCAGTTATGAAATTATCACCTTGTTTTTTCCTTAAAAAATTCTGTTGCTATTCTGTATCCTTGTTGACAAGGACATTCTAATATGTTACAATCATTCTGGTACTTTTGCTGCTCATATTTTTTCTGTCATCAAGCCAAACATTGAGTCTTTTTATTCCAACACATACGGAAATTGTGTTGCTGTCACTTTCATCCTCATATTTGATATTTCTTGCTACTTCTGGCTATTTCTTGATATTTTTGTACAATATCTTGCTTAAAAATGTCTCTAGCCTCTTCCTGGATATATGCTTGAGATTGTTTACCATAGGCTCCTTATAAGGAAGCAAACGTTGAAAAGAATGTGATTGGGTCGGTGATCGCCTGTTTGACATGCTGAACGATGTTGGTTAGGATGAATGAATTTGTAGACTGTTTGCATGTGGGCCTTTTTTGCGAGTATCTGGTTTGGCCCTCGGGTTGGCATTGGCTGGCTGCACAGTTGCAGGCTATTCTGCATGATAATTAATTTTAACATGCAAATTTAAGCTTTATTTATTTGGTGTTGTTCTTTTGTTCAATATATAACCTATTATATGATAAATTTCAAGTCATTAAAATCACAGAGCATGTAATAGAATTTTGAGACTTGATAATTAGATTGAATGGGGTGGGGATCCTAGAAATATTTTATATATCTGTGACAACTTTGTTGTATATAAATAATAATTATTCTGGTAATCATCGTTTATTCTCTTATTTTACTAATATTGAATTGTTGATGTTGATTCATCTTTTTTCCCCCTCCTTTTTTGTGTAGCTAACTGGAATGCCGTGTAACATGTCAACGTCAAAATGGGTGCAAGAGTTTACCTTGCTGGAGCAGAAGGCACTGGGCTTTTTTTTTTTTTTTTTCAAATTGGATGATTAGCTTGATTGCTTGCCGTTCCAAGTCTCATAGCATGAAACTTGACAAGTTACAGAAATAGTAGAGTAAAGCAGATAACCTTCCACGTGAGAGATCATTGATCTTTTTTAAGATGTAATTCTGGTCTCTGAAAAGTTGGACCCACTTTTCCCCCTCTCTGTTTGTCTTCCTTTCAGTCTGAAGTTTTTTGTAGTCTTTTACATTCTTCTGTGTAACATGCCCACCTGAGTAATTATGTATAGTTACAATTCTTCAAATCCACTTATGTTCAATAGTTGCTTAAATTGTGCTGGTGCTGTATCACGAGTTGAATGTTTCTTACTTTCAATAATGAATCAATTGATCAGTTTTCTTGTACTGAAGATAAGATCTGACAAAGTGGATGCTGGCAATGTGAATTCTGAATCTTGGGATCCTATAAGGATGTGTAGACAAAAAGATAGAGCTTTTATGGTTTGATATTAAGCTTTTCTTTTACAGAAAGCTTATTTTGATTGTTCAATTATTTTGTTTCCTCATTTAGTCAATGGATATGAGATATTTCTTTGTTGTTTACCCGGACAATGTAGAAACGAGGCATACAATTTCATTCAGGCCAGAAGTTCAAAGATGATACAATACTGTTTATTAGTTATTACTAGTTATGAACAGATTTGTGGGTTCTTGATTCTTTTCTTAAACATGAGGTTCTTAGATTTAATTTAAGTTTTAGTCTGGATCTAGCCTTCATGTCATAATCCTGGACATAAATTACAGAGTGCAACAGGTTATGGAAGTTATTGACTTGATAGCCAGTGCACATAGGTTTGCTTTATTTCTTTTATAATGATAGTGGGTGATTTTAGACATGTATAGGTGGTTTTAAAATATAGGCTTGTCTTTTGTTTTCTTTTTCTTTCTCCTTTTTTGGGTGAGGAGGGGGCGTGAGCATACTGTTGAAAGGTTTGTGTGTGGTTATTATGGCTAAAAGCTTGTTTTTAAATATATCATATGTTGCAGAATGCAGACAATGTAAATTGTAAATTAGCAAAGAAGACTCGAGCACATATGTATGTTATAGCTAAACACTACACCCTAAATACATTAAATTAGCAAGAAGAATCCATTTCATGCATTTGATTAGTGGGGAGCTATATATTTTGCTGTGTGAGCTTAATTAGACAAAGAGCAGAGGCAAGAATGATTCGATTTGGTTGATAAACAACTCCCCCGATCCTTGATAATTTATCTAATTTGATTAGATTAAGGAAGTTAGTTAAATTAGTTAATATGAAATATGAAATGTATTTTATAAACCATCCTAGTAATCATCCATAATTCCCTTCCACTATTGTTGAGGAAGCATAAATTAGAAAAAGATTAAAAAATATGAAAGCTATATATTATATATAAGATCAAGATTAACTCCTTAAATATGTCTTATATTAAGAACTGGATGAGTATATTATATATATGATGCATCTTCTCTTTTGCCTTTTCTCCTTCAGAAAAACTGATGTTATTCAATTATATGCTAACAAGATTCAGAGTAAGCCTCACAAATAAGCATTTTTATGCACATAAATAAATGTTTGAAAGCCTTTAATCTCAGTCAGCCATAATCTTGATTTCACAAAAATTAAAAATAATTCTTTATCATTTTTTCTTGGGAAAATGACAGAATTTTTTTTTTTTTAAATTGCAAAATTCTAAATTATGTTTGTTACCAAGAATTGAAAAGGGAATGATGAAATATGATAAACAATTTATAACTCATTTTTTGGGAAAATACTTGATTTAAAATTTTACAATTTTAAAATTCTTTTTCTGTCATTTTTCATTTTTTTTATTTATCTTTTTAAATATTAATCCTATAAGCAATCAATACATGTTCTTGATTCTTAAATTATACTACCACCGCTCCTAAGTATAAGATAAAGTTTAATTTTTTTGAGAGATTAAATAAACTAATTAATTACTTTAGAGTATTTATATTTATATTTTTTTTATCCAAACTAATTAGTTTGACTAATAAACTAATATATAATGTAAGAATACATGACATATGATATGATTAAGTAATTTATTTAACTTCCTTAATCTCTTAAAAAAAGTCAACTTTGTCATATATTTATATATTTAGAACCAAAGGGAGTAATAAGCTTCATCCTATAAGGCTTTGATTAATAACAAAAGGGAATTTGCCTTGGGTGCGTAACGCTCAAGTCAATGCCCACAGCCACAAACTTCAGTAATGAGAGATGCAAATACTTCATTAGGAAGCTTTCTCCCAATTAGAATATTAACTTGTTAATTTTGTTTTTGCATAAAATATTGTTTGATATGATTATTGATCCTGTTGTGACATACTCCAGTTTTGGGATAAATCCAAAATGCATTAAACTCATAATTATTACTGTATAAGTTTATATTCATTCAGCATGATATTCTGATTCTAAACAGTTTTGCTTCATGCATACAAACAGACACTACTTTTTGGGATATTTAATAGTGAAACATGAGTACCCAGATAATTGTGAGCTTCATTTATTTTAAAATAACTCAGTTATTGTCCTTTGAGAAAGGCCAAGTGTAGAACTTTGAAATAATATTCCCAATCCTCTGTCATTTGGCTGCAAATAAATTAATCACTTCATTAATAAAACTCATCCCCCACAATTTTCATCCCTTCTCATTATAAATCCCTGAATCTCCACTCTCTTTCCTGCAAGCTCAAGCCATTTAATCTCTGATTTTTCTTCTGAGTCATTCTGATTTCTTGTGTGCCATGGCTGCAATCTTACACGGTGGCTTGGTATCTATTGAATTTGGAGGGATAAAGCATACTTTATTCATCTTTAAATGAAAGAGAGTACATATAGGCCTTAATATAAGCAAACTTAGAGTTTGAAAGGGCCACCCTTTTCATTGGCAAAACCTATGCAAGGAAGCCTAGGGAATCTCATCCACTACCAACAAAAGGGAAAGAAACCTTTTAATGTTGCAGGGTTTGACCTTGTCTTTTTAATGTATTCTTAGGACTCCTAGCCATTAAATAGAGTGGCTTGGGTTATTTAGCCTTGTAACTTTCTGCACAATTTTTTGGGCCCTGTGCAGATGCTTTTTGCTTATTTTAACAGTAGGAAGGGAGGGAGAGAGGTATGTTGTATTTTGAGTTTGAAAGTGTGAGGAGAGGGGACGTCTGGATTCTGTCTTCCAGAACAGCCTCCTACTTGGCTGTGAGAGTTTGTAATTCTCGAACAGATTGTAGTCCATCGCATCATCTTTTTGCTGTGTTCATGAACTATTAAGTATTTCAGAATCCATATTTGTTAGTCCCTAACAAAGTGGTATTAGAGCTACAAGGTCTTGAGGAGATGGCGGATGAGGTTGGAGATCTAAGGGAGCTGGTGACGAGCCTAGCCAAGAAGGTCGATGAACTATCCAGCATGTCAAGACAAGTGAATGAGCTTACGGAAGGGATGAATATTATGAGACAGTTATTGTTGCGATTAGAGACGAACTCAAAGAAGAAGAAGCATACCACCGGAGAGTCACATTCAGATTCAGAAACAGAAAGCACTAAGGAAGTCGAAAAAGAAGCAACCAAGTTTCGAAAGTTGGAGTTACCGGTGTTTGATGGGGAAGATCCGATTGGATGGTTTTGCCGTGTTGAGCGATATTTCCATGTCAACGATAACGGGAGGAAGAAAAACTAGAAGGCAGTGGTGGTTTGTCTTGAAGGGCGGGCTCTACATTGGCATCAATGGAAGGAGACCGGAGCACCTCGCAAGGGCCGGCGGAGTTTAAACCGAAAATACTCGAACGTTTTCATACTTTTCAGCGTGGAGGAGAGTACAAGATCTAGTTCTCAAACAAACAGGAGGGGACGGTGCTGGAGTATGTTGAAGCCTTCGAACGACTCTCTTTCCGACTGGCAGACGCAACCGAAGAATGCTTGATGGGGGCCTTTTTGTATGGCCTTAAAACCGAGATACAAGCAGAACTGGAGGTCACTGATGCAAAGGATCTGGAAGAGCTGATTAAAATGACAATACGCGTGGATGGGAGGAACCGATTACTCGAAACAGAAAAGGGGAACAGGGCATACAAGACAACGATGAATACTGGGGTGAGGAAATACCCGACCACCCAACCCATATACTCGCGGGTCACCACCCACACCGAACCGACCGTGGCTCACACCGCCACAAATAATCCACCCACGCATCCGGCCTGATTCGGAAACCGGGATGCAAGGCGGGAGCTTCTTCACATTGGTATCCACGATGCGAATAAGACGGGATGGAGTCGGAGGCTTTCACTCAGAAATGACGAGACGCAGGGAGCTCGGACTATGCTTCAAGTGTGGGGATAAATATAGTCCCTCTCACACCTGCAAGGACAAGCATTTGCAGATGTATTTGGTCGACATTGACGCCGACAACCATGAGAAGAAACCAGACGGAACAGGGGAAGCAGGGGATGACTACTATGATGCCGAGGATGAGACCACTAGAATGGAATTTTCCCTAAATTCCTTCGCTGGATTTGAAAGTAATCATACAATGAAGGTCAGGGGAGAAATCGCTGGTGAAGCTGTAATTGTCTTGATTGACAGTGGAGCAACTCACAACTTTATCGCTGAGAGTTTGCTCAATCAGCTAGGAATCAAAAGAGATGAAGTCGCGAAATACACAATTACTGTGGGAGATGGCCACTCAGTTCGACGAAGGCAGCGATGTAGGGATGTGGTACTGAAGCTTCAGAGCCTCGATATAGTGCAAACTTTTTATCCCTTTCCGCTAAGAGGAATTGATGCAGTCCTAGGAGTGGAGTGGCTGAAGACTCTGGGAGACGTTAAAGTAAATTGGAAACTAATGATGATGACGATAGGAGGGAAGAGCAGCCAAGTGTGCTTGAGAGGCGACCCTGCACTAACTCGAACATAGTCCTCGCTACAATCCATCATGCACACGGTTAGAAAGAAGGGAGAGGCGTTTTTAATTGAATGCCATGTGATTGAAAAGAAGGAGAATGGTGACCAAACGCTAGGTCCAGAAATTCAGAAATTATTGGACAAATTCCCAGCTGTTTTCCATCCATCAGAAACACTTCCTCCTCGACGTTCAAAGGACCATGCCATCATGATTAAACCAGGAGAGCAACCTGCCAACACCCGCCCCTACCGATACCCCCATTCACAAAAAAACAGAAATAGAGGATATGATCAGAGAGATGCTTCAAGCTGGCATCATTCAACCTAGTACCAGCCCCTATTCAAGCCCGGTCCTGCTAGTGAGGAAGAAGGATGGTAGTTGGAGGTTTTGCGTAGATTATCGAGCCCTCAACAAGATCACAGTACCCGACAAGTTCCCTATACCGGCCATAGATGAATTGTTAGATGAATTAAAAGGAGCCACGGTGTTCTCGAAACTGGATCTAAAATCGGGATACCACCAGATCCGAATCAAGGCTGGGGATGAACATAAAACAGCGTTCCGGACTCATGAAGGGCATTATGAATTTAAGGTGATGCCCTTTGGGCTTACTAACGCTCCTTCTACTTTTCAAGCATTGATGAATGAGATTTTTAGAGGGTATTTGAGAAAATTTGTGATCAGTACTCACTTGAAACACCTAAAGGAGGTGCTGAATGTATTGCAGGACAATCAGTTGGTAATTAATCATAAGAAATGCAACTTTGTGCAATCAAAGATAGAGTATCTGGGGCATATAATCTCAGAGCAAGGAGTCCAGGCTGATCCGGCAAAGGTGGAAAGCATGGTAGCTTGGCCTCAACCCAAGAATGTGAGATCGTTGCGAGGGTTCCTAGGGTTAACCGGTTATTATCGAAGGTTTGTCAAGGGGTATGGAAAGATAGCTAGCCCATTGATCGATCTCCTCAAGAAGGAAGCCTTTCATTGGACTCCGGAGGCAACCAAAGCATTTGAAACACTCAAAACAGCCATAAAAGTTCTGCCGGTATTAGCAATGCAAGATTTCTCGCTTCCATTTGAATTGGAAACTGACGCTTCCGGTACTGGATTGGGAGCAGTGTTAATGCAGCAGGGACGGTCCATAGCTTATTTTAGCCAAAAGCTATCAAAAAGGGCTCAACAGTGCTCGGTGTATGAGAGGGAATTAATGGCAATCGTACTAGCCGTTAAGAAGTGGAGACATTATTTATGGGGGTAGAATTTTGTGATCAGAACTGATCAGAGAGCATTGAAATATCTGCTGGAGCAGAAGATACTAGAAGAAAATCAGCAGAAATGGGTGTCGAATTTGATGGGTTATAAGTTCGAAATTCTCTACAAACCGGGGAAGGAAAGTAGAGCAGCTGATGCTCTATCACGACAAGAGGAACCTATGAGTATGCGGGCGTTTTCCATGTGGCAAAATCACGATTTGGAGGAATGGGAAGGGGAGGTACAGGCTGACCCCAAGCTAAGGGGGATTTTGCAGCAACTACTCACTAATCAGGAAGCTTTGGAGGGATATACTTTGTTCAAAGGCCGTCTACACTATAGAGGAAGGTTAGTCCTACCAAAAAGCTCTTCAAGAATTCCTCTACTAATACAAGATTATCACAACTCTCCAGTTGGGGGACATTCTTGATACTTGAGAACCTATAAACGAATATCCAATGTAGTATATTGGGAAGGAATGAAGCGAGAAATACAACGATACGTGGCTGAGTGTGAAGTCTGTCAGAGGAATAAGCATCAAGCACTTTCCCCGGCGGGGTTACTACAGCCCCTCCCTATCCCACAAGCTATTTGGGAGGACATAAGCATGGATTTCATCACCGGGTTGCCCAAGTCTCAACGGTTTGACACTATATTGGTTGGATAGACTCACTAAATATGCCCACTTCCTCCCTCTTCATCATCCTTTCACCGCTAAGGATGTTGCAGAATTATTTATTAAGGAGATAGTCAGGTTGCATGGCTTCCCGAAGACCATTGTTTCGGATAGGGATCGCGTGTTTGTGAGTCACTTTTGGAAGGAATTATTCAAGCAGGCGGGGACTCGACTATGCTTGAGCTCAGCATATCATCCGGAGACCGACGGCCAAACAGAAGTTTTAAATAAAGGGTTGGAAACACTTAAGGTGTTTCACGAGTGAGAAGCCGACACAGTGGATCCAATGGTTGCCATGGGCAGAATATTGGTACAACACTACCCATCACGGTTCAGCCAACATGACACCATTCAAAGCCGTGTATGGAAGGGATCCGCCTACTTTTCTCAAACTCACGCCTGAGCCTTCGGTTGTAGAAGAAGTGGATGAGCAAATAAAAGCTAGAAATGCACTAATTGCATCCTTGAAGGAGAATTTGATCAAGGCACAAGAAGAAATGAAGAGACAGGCCAACAAGCATAGAAGGAACGTCCAATTTGAAGTGGGGGATCAGGTTTATGTCAAAATTCAGCCCTACAGATTGCGAACTTTGGCAAAACGAATTAATGAGAAGTTGAGCCCCCAGTTTTGTGGGCCATTTCGGATTGTGGAAAGAATAGGAGAGGTGGCTTATCGTCCTGATCTGCCTCCTACAGCAAGAGTCCATCCAGTCTTCCACATTTCAGTCCTTAAGAAATCAGTCCAATCTGGACTAGTAACCCCAAGTTTTCCCCCTGCCTTATTATTGGAACAAATGGAGTTAAGGGTTCAACCTGAAGCAATCTGCAAGCTCCGGAAGCTGATAAATGGGCAGACTGAAGTATTGGTGAAGTGGAAAGACATGCCTGAATATGAGAACTCCTGGGAGGATGCTGACACACTTGCCACACAATTTCCTTCTTTTCACCTTGAGGACAAGGTGCGACTTTTAGGGGAAGGTAATGAAAGGGCCACCCTTTTCATTGGCAAAACCTATGCAAGGAAGCCTAGGGAATCTCATCCACTACCAACAAAAGGGAAAGAAACCTTTTAAGGTTGCAGGGTTTGACCTTGTCTTTTTAATGTATTCTTAGGACTCCTAGCCATTACATAGAGTGGCTTGGGTTATTTAGCCTTGTAACTTTCTGCACAATTTTTTGGGCCCTGTGCAGATGCTTTTTGCTTATTTTAACAGTAGGAAGGGAGGGAGAGAGGTATGTTGTATTTTGAGTTTGAAAGTGTGAGGAGAGGGATGTCGGATTACTGTCTTCCGAGCTGACCTCCTACTTGGCTGTGAGAGTTTGTAATTCTCGAACAGATTGTAGTCCATCGCAGCATCTTTTTGCTGTGTTCATGAACTATTAAGTATTTCAGAATCCATATTTGTTAGTCCCTAATAGAGTTAAACCTAGAATCTAATTTAATCTAATCAAAATAATTAAGATATAATATCTTAAGATACAACATATCTATATTTAATCCTAAGATATAATAAATATCGAACTTAATAATAATATAATGATTAATCTAAATAATTCATAATATTCTAACACTCCCCCTCAAGTTGGAGAGTATATGTCGACTACTCCCAGCTTGCCTTGAATCCTTCAAACTTCAACTTCCTTTGCATCTCGTCTCTTTCTGCGTGCTTGGATCAATAACGGCGGTGATAGAGCAAGATGGTGGTATGTATCACCTCTGGCTCGTTCAAATCATGCTCATGGTTCTTTACCTCTGGCTTGTTCGAATCAAGCTCATGATGGTCTCTCTTTACCTCTGGCTTGTCACTCCTTTCATTTTTGGGATGACTCTAATCTAGTATATATTATGGGCTTGTACTTATTTGTTGAGTCTCAAAGGCCCGTTATTTTTGCTAGGCCTGTACTCATTTTTGAGTCTCAAAGGCCCCATATTTTTGTTTGGGCCTGTACTCTTTTTTGAGTCTCAGAGGTCCCATATCTTTTTTTTTAGTCTGGTGGTTCTGTTGATGAAGAATCTTGAGTTTGAGAATTTGCACCGGTCATAAAAGCGATAGGAGTCATTCTAGTTGGATTTTCAGGAATTGATCTGAACATAGAAGGAAATTGAGAAGGATCCATGGCACTGGATTTTTTTTGGTCGCCAGAGGTCACTGTTCACGATGGCACATGGTTGTCACCCGCCGGCAAGGTGGTAGCACGTGGTGGTCACGCGCTGAGCAAATCGCCATCGCTCTTCTAGGTTTTGATGATCGGCACGCACTAATGCTGTTTATGGTGGTGGTGTAGTTCCACACGCGCCCCCTCACCTCAGATCTGAAATCGCGTTTATGCAGTTCTGTGCTCTCCGGCGCTCTCTGCCATGTTCCTCATGTCTCCCTCTCTCTCTCTCAGGCTCACGTCTCCCTCTTCATCACTGTGATTTTCGACACAACAGGTACATTGGGATGGGCACTATTTTGATGATCACAGTGATCGGATTCACTGTGTCGGACAGAAAAGAGTTGCTATTTTGTTGCCTCTATGCCTTCAAATAGAAGGCCCTAGCTCTAATACCATGTTGAATTTAGAGGGATAAAACATACTCTATTCATCTGTAAATCAAATAGAGTACATATGAATCTTTATATAGGCAAACCTAAAGCTAAACCTAGAATCTAATTTAATCTAATCAAAATAATTAAGATATAATATCTTAAAATATAATATATCTATATCTAATCCTAAGATATAATAAATATCAAACTTAATAATAAGATAATGATTAATATAAATAATCCATATTATTCAAACAGTATCACTCAACCATGCAGGAGTAGCTCCAAGACCAAGTGAAGCAGATTTTGAAGATGATCATAAACAAACCACCCAAACTCCAACCAAAGAAACTGGTCAGCTCGACCACTCTCAGAGGGCTCAATGACTTCGTGCTGCAATAATGGGAGCCAATGATGGTTTAGTTTCAGTCTTTGCAATGATGATGGGTGTAGGAGCTGTTAAAAAAGATTCCAAATCCGTGGTGCTTTCTGGTTTTGCAGGTTCAATAGCAGGAGCTTGCAGTATGGCGATTGGAGAGTTCGTGTCAGTGTACAATAAGCTTGAAGTTGAAGTTGCACAGATGATGAGGGAAATGAGTGATCAAAATGATGAAGAGAAGCTGATGGAGAAGATGAAGCTTCCAAATCCATATCAAGCAGCATTTACATCAGCATTGTCATTTACATAGGAGCATTGGTTACTCTGCTTTCCGCTGCATTCATAACAGATCATAAGATAAGGCTAATGGTGATTCCCATTGTGGCTACTTTGGCTCTCACAACATTTGGATTGGTGGGAGCTGTGTTGGGAAAGAGTCCCATTTTGAGATCATGTGTGAGGGTTGTGTGTGGAGGATTGTAGCTATGGGTGTCACATTTGGGTTGACCAAAGTTACTGAGTTTTTCTGGATTGCGTTCTTACGAATTGTGACCTCCATTTCCTTATTTGCTTTCAATAACAGTTTCTCATAATGAGAATCAAATGAAGTTATGTTCTGTTATCTGCTTGTTAGCTGTCATTGAATTTTTTTTATATCTAAATAACAAATGTTATGCATAGACATTAGAGTTTCATCTTTAGTATCAGAGCTCATCATAGAGTGCAATCATAAAAGTTTGATAATGGCAGACGTTGGAAAATTAGGAAAGAAGTTAATTGTCAAGGTACAAACATACAGTGTTGGATGTATTTCCAAACTTGACCAAACCCTCTTTTATGTCTGTCATCCTTTGATGGTAGTTGTTGTGTTGATGTAGTTACCTTCTTTATTTAGTTTTTGGTATTTGTACTTTGGTTTGATGGTACAAATACCAAAGAAGGCCATTGGATACACTAGTGAGGAGGGTAGATCAACTTGTTTGGAACCTGATTAAAAGGGATAGAGGAAGATTGAAGATAATGTTCAATGAGGTTATTGAGCGAGATGTCATCGTTAATAATTTATCCCGATATTTGGTTTTTGATAGAGCTTAATGACGTGGTTTGATCATGTAACTGACTCTACCTAATAGGGTTAAGGCTTTGTTATTGTTGTTGTACCTTGGTTTGAAGCTAAGTGATGATTAACCACAAGATCCTAGTGTTTAACTAAATTGATGGTGCTTTAAGAAATGTCAGTTTTTTGTTTTCTTTTGTAAAGCTGAACTTATGAAGCTGTGTTCTTGATTTTAGGACAGTAACTGATCTTTTAATGTTTTACATGCTCTAGTTTAATAGTTTGCCTTGGTACATATATGAGCAAGACAACGGAGCATTCCTGGGGCTGCTACTTCCCTATTTTCTGTGTGTGAATTTTCTTCCTCTTTCTTTTCCAACATGGTAACAGAGCAAAAACTGGTCTTCTAGGGATTGTCTACGAGAGAAATCAAGGAAGAAAACCTCACCTAAAAAACTATAAACGCTCAATAAATTTTAGAAAATATATATACTCTTCTTATTCTTTGTAGGAAATATTTCTGCACCTTCTCCACTTTTCACTGCATGGTATACTCCGTAAATAATGAAATGTCAAAACCACTCCTCAAAATCTTCAAACGAGCTATTGAAATAGTTCTTTTCATTTTGTTAAATGATGACAGAAATATACAAAAAATGCAAGCGTGCTTGGCTCTTCTTCCACAAGAAGTCAACTGGAGATTGTTAGAGAGTTTAAAGAATTAGATAGCTATAATTGATTAAGTTAGTCCAACTAGATTAGTTATCAATAATCACCACTCTATAAATAGATGTACTTTGTAGATTATAAATACAACACATCATTTCAACTCACTCATTCTCTCTTTCTATATCTCTGTTATTACATAAAAAACACTCCCCAGTCCTCTGGAAAACGACCTTTAGAGATAATGAGATTGCATCCATCTCTCATGGGTTAACTTTGGAATTTCTTCTTCACTAATTGAGAGGGCCCTTTTACGTGTACCTCTCGCAAGGAAGTCAAGGACCAGAGCTTGTCAGGGAGAGCACTCAACTCCAAACACTCTTCAATGATCAAACAGTCAACACCTCTCGCAAGGAAGTCAAGGACCAGAGCTTGTCAAGGAGAGCTTGTCAGGGATTCCCTTTTATATTAAACATATATAATCTAATTACTATTGATTAGCATGCATTAGAGTTTATCACGGCAGAGCATTTCCTGGTCGGATTTTAGAGAATACTGGTATAATTAAAAGCGAGTAACTAAACATAGTTCCTGAAGGCTTAAATATATAGTCATCCACTGATGCCTACGAGGACAAAAGAATATACAGTTATCCCAGCACAAAAATAAAAAATAAAATAAAAAATAAAAAATAAAATAAATCTTCCTCCGCCACCAATCAACACCGTCTACTCCGGCTCCGCATTCTTACCCTTCTCTCATGATACAACCCTTGAAATACTCCCTAAAGCTTTACAAAAATCTGAGATTCAAAAATGAATCATAGAGTAACCATTAATCACATATGCAATGCATAAACAGTCTATGTATGCAACCATAATTAGGAAAACAAAAAATAATAGCATTCAGTAACAAACGCGCAGTAACACAAATACAACATACCAAGTATACCGTGTTAATTGCGGAAGGACTACATGTCCTAGAAACAAACGCAGGAATGCTCAACAAAGCAAGCCTCGGATCCACAGCACTAGGAAAGACACAGTAGTCGGGCTCCAAACCTAAACCACACTGAATGCACACAAACGCATGTCCCTTTTCAGGAGACACGGGTCCACAATCATGGAATAACAAGCATACAAAGTAACACAGAACACATGAGGATTAATGTTACTATCTGATAGCTGACCACAAATATTAGTAAAATTTTTCTTCGGGTGCACAAAATCAGAGTGACCCTAAAATAATCAAAATATGAATAAGTAACTCCTCTTTAAAAATATTTATGAGTCGACTTAAAAATACTTAAAAATAAGTCTTCCTCAACCATACCAAAATAAGTCTCACTCACTGATCCCCCTCTTTTCGGCTGATCGTTCACTGTTTGTCAATCTAATTTATGTATCTTCGATTTCTGAGCTCCGCTTGAATTAGGAATTTGTATTGTGTGGCGAAGATCAATCATTATTTTTTCTGATTAAACGCATACATGGGTGGTGTTTAGCAAGTAAATAAAGATTTACGAGTCTGTCTTCAACCCCCTCTTTGCTTTTAGTTGTATAGATTGAGGATGTTGTTGCAAGAGGTGAGCTTGTAATCGTGATTTGGCGGCTGGGGAGTGGTTTCCTCTTTTCTTTCTGGCTGTAGAGTTTTCTTTCTCATTCTATTTGGGTTATAACTTCGCCTACGTGATGGTCTGTTTCTTGCATGGAAGTTGATTAGAAAGTTTTTTCAACCATGGTGTCTTGCTCCAAATATCAAACGTCTGGGGTAAAAATGTAAAATCCCGTTAACACAGCTCGTTGTGTTCTGGTTAATATGAACTCTGGGGTTAGAATTTTCTTTTCCCATAATTTTTTTTTTCTTTTTTACAAATCTTGGTTGTAACTCTAGTTATACCTGCTTATCTGTCCAAATTTAATTTGCACAAATTGTGGGTCACAACTTTTCTAATGTCTTTGTTTGGCATGAATGTTTTGGTCTAAAATTGTGGTTTTCACTGTTATTTGCAGTTGGGTTGAGATTCTGCATAAACTCTTGTTTTGTCCCATGCTTGTTAGAATTATCTAATCCTGCTTTTGGTCTACATTTTGTGTTAGAATTGTTAATCTAATTTGAGCTATATGTCATAGGTGTCACCAAGGATTTGTCTAGAAAATTTTGAGTGCCATTAATCAATACCTTTTGATTCAGTATCAATCCATCTATTTTCCTTCCTTCAGTTAGACATAAGAAAATGGCTGCTATGATTTCACGAAGGTTAGGTTCTAGGCTTCTAAAACCATCTCATTCTTCTTCTCTGTCTATGTTTTCTTCTATTCTCAAGAAGCTGCAAAATCCAATCTCTGAGTCTCAACCTTCCTCCCTCTCCAATCTCCAAGGTTATTCCACTTTCACTTTGGCTCAGTCTCCACAATTAATGTATTCAAAGATAATTGTGAAACCCAAAACTTTTTGGGCATCAAGTTCAACTTTAATATCCCAAAATTCTTATAAAATCCCTGGCTTGAAGGACCAGAGGAAGGCTGTTTGGCGAGAAACCTAGAAATCTAGATCTTAGTATTCTGAGATCTTTCAATGTGGATTCGAGAACATCTTACTATACGAGTCATTGGTGACAAAACCCAGATCTTTCTCAGCTGAAAAACCATCTCCGGTGTTTGAGAAACCCCAAGACCCAGAGGCATACCCTAGTCAAAATCCTCACTTCAAGCACCAAGAAATTGAAGGGCCTACTGTGGAACGTGATCTTTCAGCTTTGGCTGAAGAAACTCGAGATGTCCTAGAGAAGATGATGAAGAACATGTATAGCTTATTTGTATATATTTTCTGTATTCTCTTTCCTTTTTGTTCATCAGGTTTATTTTCTCTATAAAGGCACATTTAGGGCGCTCCTAGGGCTACTTCATGACTTCCCCGAGTTCTTGTGTGATTATCATTTTACCTTCTGTGATGTTATTCCTTCTAGCTGCATACAAATGCAAAATATTATTTTAAGTGCATTTCCTCGTAGTATGGGCTATCAGATCCATCCACGCCTAATCTAAAGGTCTTTTAAAACTCATCTTGTCTACTTTCTTGGTCACAATATTGATTTGCTTCAAGAAATAACTTTATCCCCTCAAATCTTTTCGGAGGTTGATGCAACACTCAAGGCTAAGCAGATGAAGGCTGATGTAGATGAATATCTGAAGGTAATACCCCACCTTGTGATTTTATTTTATGATGAATTGAAGACGAAGCCAGCATTTTGGTTTGCTTCCCCACCTTCTAGTTATTATAATTCTTCATTCTTTGATTTCTTATGGTCGAGTTGCTTTGGAATTGGAAATCATCATAGCTTCAATTGCTTAGTGTCCCTGTATGAAAAAATATACAATCTTATAGGTTTCGATAGAGGAAGCATTGAGATAAGCTAGTTTATAGGTTGCAACATATTCCCTAATCTTGTCAAACTTTTTTTCTTGCAGAAAATGTCAACGATACAATCTTAATGCATTTAAAACTTTCTTTTAAAAAAAAATTTTTTGGGGGTGCCCTCGAACTTCTCCACTAATTGTACACCCACAAACTCTAAAACCTAGCTCCGCCACTACAGCTACCTCTCTATATAAATAAATGCTAAAGGCTTCCTCTTTTGTTTTCATTGCACAGTGACGTTCACACATAAACGATATATATATATATATATAAAAGAAACTTTTTTTCTTTTGGATCCAATATATATATATATATTTATAAGATAGTAACTCTTTGATAATATATGACAGCAAGGTTAACACGCATGGCAGCAAGTCAATACATATATCTATATATACATACCCCACAGGCAGTGGCGGACCCAGAAAATTATAGTTGGGCACCATCGGAGGGGGGTTCGGGGGCAGCGCCCCCGAATTTTTTTTTTTCTATAAGCAAAATTACAATGTCTATTACAAAATTACAATAATTGCCTATAAGCAAAACTTTAAATGAATTAAAAAAACAAAAGAATATAAAGGGAAAAACAAGGCCAAGTATATTACAATAAAAATAATTACAATGTCATCCTTCTAGGCCTAATTTTTTGGAATTATATCATAATTGCCTCATTATCAATGCTATCAAATACATCTTTTTCAATATAATGCACTAGGAAATCATTCAACCATTCATATCCTATCCTATTACGAAGTGCAGTCTTGATGCATTTCATAGCTGAAAATGCTCTTTCCACAGATGCAGTTGCTACAAGCAAAGTTAATGCTAACTTTACAAGTAAATAAACCAAAGGATACACAATATGTTTTTTCTTTTCAACCATCCTCTTGGCAAGATCAACTATTCCTTGCAAATTCAAAAAATCAGAATCAAGTTGCACATCAACAATATATGTGTCGAGCTGATATTCAAGAATGACAAAATCATTCAAATCAAAATCTGAAGGATAATAGCGGGCAAATTCACACAACTTCTTCTTGTCAAATGCGGAGAAAGAGTTGCACGGATTTAAACATGACATGCATTCCAGCAAATTTGAACTAA
The DNA here is from genome assembly GCA_025563575.1 of Acacia pycnantha. NCBI lineage: Eukaryota > Viridiplantae > Streptophyta > Magnoliopsida > Fabales > Fabaceae > Acacia > Acacia pycnantha. The sequence goes on along the minus strand of JAMWYP010000577.1, from coordinate 41,465 downwards.
CTTCACTAAAACGATCATTCAACTCTTGAAGTTGAGTATCTATCACTGCATAAAATATGTCAACCTTAAAGTGATGCAGATGAGTAACTGGTCCTCTACGTTTTGTTCTCCCTTGTATTTGCAGTACACTTTCCATATCAGGGATATCTACATCATGTTTTATACAAAATTCAGAAGTATTCTGAAATAGATTATCCTACCCACTATCTCTCATCTTCAGTAATAACACATTTGAAACTTTTACCAGAGTCATAGCATTCACAATATCTTGATATTTTCTATGAAGTGCTTGTGACAACTCATTCATTATTGCTAAAACCTTGATCATCAGGTGTAAAAGTAATACAAATTCAAAAGTTTCCATACGCATCATAAGGCCAAATGCTTCAGACCTTTTTGCATGCATGAGGGTTGTATCATCTTTTATAATTTCTAGCACATCAAGCACAGGATCAAACAATGTACACAAAGTTACCAATGATCGGTAATGATATGTGAGCTCCAACGTGTGTCCCCTGGTATTGACAAACTCATTTCTTGATTCAAGCCTCTCCCTGATTGAACATCATCGCTTGCAATACTTTTGACTATTTCTTCCAATTGCTTTTCTCTCAAAATATCTGCTCTTTTGCAAGAAGCACCAATTACATTACACACCAATGGTATAAAATTAAAGAAGTCAGTCAATGCGTAAACCTTTTTTGCACAAGCTACTAGAGCCAACTGAAGTTGATGTGCAAAGCAGTGAGCATAGTAAGCAGAATTATTTTCAACTAAAATCAAGCTTTTCAGACCACTGAATTGACCACTCATATTGCTTGCGCCATCATAACCTTGACCACGAATCTTTGTCAAGCTCAAGCCATTTTTGGCAAACATTAACTCAATCGCTTCTTTAAGTGAACTCGCTGTAGTATCTGAAACATGAACAAGACCAAGAAATCGCTCAATAATGTCACCGTTGCAGTTCTCATATCTTAAAACAATGGCCATCTGTTCTTTAATTGATATATCACGAGCTTCATCAACTAGTATAGAGAAGAAATTATCCCCAATGTCTGAAATAATAGCTCTGGTAACTAAACTAGCAGCAACATTAGTAATGTCTTTCTGAATTTTGGGAGCTATCATTTTGAGATTCTCTGGGGCATTATTCAAAGATACATTTTTTACCTCCTCATTGCTTTCACAAAGGAATTTTACAAGCTCCACAAAATTTCCTTGATTCATTGAAGCATCTATCTCATCATGTCCCCGAAAAGCCAAACCTTGTCGTATGAGATATCGAATACATCGAATAGAGCCATTCAGGCGAATACGATAATCTTGTTTGGCTTTGTCAGAAATGTTAGACATAATAATATCAATATGTTGATTTTGATTCATCAAATCTTTGGCAGCACTAAAACACAAGTTATGAGTGCTTCCAATTTTCCCAATATGTTTAAGAAGCCGTTGTTTGTCCTTCCAATTGCTAAATCATTCTCCCATAAATGAATCACGACCACCCCTTGCATCACCTTGCTCACAACTAAATAGATAACAATGCAAGCAAAATATAGCATCTTTTGATTCACTATACTCCAACCAAGTGCCAAACTCATTGTACCATTGAAGATTGAATCCCCCAATTAAGGATTGAGGAAAGTTGTCAGGTTTTGGTTGACAAGGACCATTCGTTAGATAAATTCTTCGAATCATTTCCCTTTCTTTAGCACTCTTCGCAATGCTCATAATAGGAAGTCTTTTACCCGGATCAGGAACATACAAATCCGGTGGACCTTCTACTGTTGGTTTGTTCTGACTTGAGGGAGTAGCACACCCATTTTGTTTATCTTGAACTAAATCAATAGATGGAGATTCGAATCGAGAACATTTAGTTCCACTACCACTTGACTTAGTAAAAAAAGAACCTAAATACCTTTCCATCCTAAAAATGGCAAATGACAAAAATGAATTAATAAATAATATATCTACCAAACAAACATATTGAAAAGCAAAAGTTAGAGCACATAAACAATTTTCAGCCCATGAACAACAAGGATTTCCACAAGGATTTCTCTAATTATATGCTACCATGCATTCTGTGTTGTAAATATATTAATTGTGCTTGGATAAATAGATTGAAAGTAGTAATAGAATTCTTGAGACTACACTCTATCATACATTCTTTGGCAATTACAGCGTTCATAACAAATTTATACATGTTTTGCATCAGGTCCCCCAACAAAAGAATGACTATGATTGTGGTCTTTTTGTGTTGTACAGTTGTACTTCAGCACCATTAATGAGGAAAAGAAAGCAGAGAAGGAAGATGAGGTGGGGGTGGGACCTGATTTACTTTTCGAAACAACAACAATAGCCGACAAGAGGCGAAGAAGAAGATCTGATTCTGCGACCTGTGACCGGCAACCTGCGAGTCTGCGACGATTATGCCTGGGCGATTGAGCGGAGCTTGAACTGAAGATGAAGATGAAGAAAAAGTGATTCTGTTTTTACCCTAATCCCCGATTTTACACTGAACTAAAAAAAATAAAAAATAAAAAAAAAAAACGACGTTGTTTAATTGGGGGGCACTTGCCCCCCAACCTTACACCTGGGTCCGCCTCTGCCCACAGATACGACAACATTTTGTTTTAGTTTCCTTTACTCTACACATATAATTTATGTAACCATAAGCTTTGGGTTATAAGGATTAGCAACTTATATACATAGCAAATCTTCAAGGTTTATGGGTTCTATAGTTATTATGCATCACGTTTTATCTATTTCTTTGTTTATATAATAGCAGGCTTATGACTCATTTCTAAGGCTCCATATTCAATAGTTTGTGTTGGGAAGTAGCGGAAATCTAACGAGCCAATGATGGTTTGCTTTCAATTGCTTCTTGCTGGTTTTGCAGGGTCAATAGCAGAAGCTTGCAATATAAAGTTGATATTTCACGAATGAAGAAATAAATGAGTGAGAATTATGAAGAGATGAAGATGAAGAAGTAGAAGAAGAAGAAAAGAAGAAACTGTCAAATCCATTTCTCTTCTTACTATTGTTTTCATAAGGCTAATGGTGGTTGTGGCTTCATTGGCTTTGAAAGTGTTTGGTGAGGGGATGGCTAGCTATGGCCATCACTTCTGGGTTTGAATGAATTCATTTGCTCTATTTTACTGTATGAGGTTCATTCGGTTCTCAAATTTCCTTATACATATATGCATGAGAATGAGCAGAGGCAAGAATGGTACAACTTGGTTTATAAACAACTATATTATATAATATGAAGCCTCTTTTCTTTCCCCCTTCAACAAGCAAAATCAACCAGAATAGTTATTTTCATTTTTGGTAAATGATGACAGAAATATACAGAATGCAAGACATGCATGGCTCTGCATATATTCTACAAGAAGGAGTCAATTGGAGATTGTTAAGAGTTTAAGCAGTTGTACAACTATAACGATCAGTTATCAGAAATCACCCCTTTATAGATAATTGTACACCATAATTATCAACACAACACATCATTTCAACTCTCTCTCTCTCTCTCTCTCTCTCTCTATATATATATATATATATAAAACCTTCTCTATCTCTATCGCTTGCCCCCAAAAACCTCAATAGATAATAGGTTGCGTTTTCCTGCCTATCACTCAGCCCCTGTGGACTGTCCATTTTTTTTTACTTTTTGTTTTTTCAAAAAATATATTTTAATGGGTATAAAATATAAAATAAAGGTAATCACTTAACTAATATTTTTTTAAAAATATTTTTTCATTTAAAAATTACAAGATATAAAAATTTAAATATGAATGAGGCTGCTTTGGATAGGCAGAGAAACACGTCCCATAGATAATGAGATTGCACCCATCTCTCATGGGTTGACTTTAAAGCTGCTTCTTCAGTGATTCAGAGGGCCTTACTTCTTGTACCTCTTGTAAGGAAGTCAAGGACCAGAGCTCGTCAGGGAGAGTAGTCAACCTATGGCACTCTTCAATGACCAAACATGTGAGACATGGCATCACATCTTTACCTAATTCCCAGCGATAGAGTTCATACAAAGATTTCATTTGAAATACCTCTAGTTGGGGGAATCCATTAATGCAACAAAGCTTTAACTTAGACCTTGAGGAATTTGTAGACCCACAGTAGCATAGTTTCAAAATTCTGAGGTTGGTAAGACTCCCCAAAGTGTTCATGACATCGTCATTTAAGTTGATGCGTGAGATTGCTAGCTTGGTAAGGTTTGAAGGAAAGGCACTGACAGATGTTGGAATATCAGGAAAGCCATAAATCTTCAATGCATTCAGATAATTTAGGTTTCGAAGATTTTCCCACACTTGACCAACCCCTTGTTTATGCTTGTCATCATAATAACTGAAATGCAACCCCAATCTCCTAAGCTTTGGGAATGCACCTTTCCCAATTAAAGACACAACGGCTGATTTTTTGTTTACGACAACCCGAGATAGGGTTTGTAGATTCCACATGGTTTCACTTTCTACATTTGGAAACTCAGGTAAAATCACAGGTGCAGCCGTATAAAGATGCCTTAGTCTCTTGAGCTTCCACATTCCAATGGTGAAGGGTATGGAAAATGTCAATGGAGGAGCCCCCAAGTTCAAAGTTTCTAGATTCCAAAGATTGCCTATCCATTTGGGAATAGCTTTGACAGATCCTGTAAGAAAGCCTGGGCTTAGTTCTATTCTTAAGTATCTTAGATGCACTAACATGTTTAAATTGGTAGGGATATTATGCATGCAAGAAATTGGAAGCCCTAGATCCAACACTCGAACAAGTTGAAACCAATTCACATGTCTTTTTGACTTGCTTGAATCAAGGTGGTTGTAAGGGTCCCGGTCAAAGTAGAGCACAGAACGAGTTCCTGAAAGGTCTTTGTTGCTTGAAACAAAAAAATCATACATATTGCATTGAATGGATAGCCTGCGAGGTTTGGATTGCTCCAAAACATCTACATCCCTACAGACTTCAAAAGCCTTCTCCTCCTTGCTCTTAGATATGCAAAGTTCTCTCAGAAGATCATGGATGCGACATGTCTTGATTCCCCCATCGCTCCTCCTTCTCCCTACTTGGATTAAGCTACGATCAACTAGCTCATCCAAGTAGTCTTCTCCAACATCCTCTGCGATTCTGGAATTGCTATGATGAATGAATCCTTCAGCAACCCATAGTTGGATCAAGCGTCTAACAGGAATCTCGTAGTCTTCAGGAAACATACCAAAATACAGAAAGCATGGCCTCAATCTTGGAGGCAAGCTCTCATAACTGAGTTTAAGTACTATATCATCTACTTGTGTTTCTGGTTGAGTGAGATACGAGTTTACATGACCCATGACCTTGGACCATTCTCGATTTGACTTCTCCTTGTTTGCAATAATTCCTGCAAGCACCACAATGGATATTGGCAAGCCTCCACAACTTTTTACCATGCGCTTACCTAATAACTCTAGAGCGCAAGGCACGCCTTCTCCTCGAAACACCCTCTTTGAGAAAAGCTTCCAACTTTCATCTTCGTTAAGAAAAGCGAGATAGTAGGGAGGAGTTGAGTTGGCATGAGAAGCCACCTCTTTTGAACGACTAGTGATCAGGATCCTACTGGCTTTATTGTCATCAGGGAATGCATATTGTATGTCATCCCAATGTTGAGGATTCCATATGTCGTCCAACACTACGAGATACCTCTTCCCTTTCAAACACTCTTGTACCTTGTCTCTCAGTTCTTCCTCACTAAAACTAAAATCATCCTCCACTACAGGTTTACCTTTACTCTTTGATTTCTTCTTATGCCTATTTGAAGAGATTGTCATGAAGCATTTAAGAAGGGCGTGTAAAAGCTCTCTAGGTCTATAGTCATTAGAAACATAAACCCAGGCATGACACTCAAAGTCATTCTTAACATGATGACTATCATAAATCTTGCGAGCAAGAGTAGTTTTACCTAATCCGCCCATACCAATGATGGACACCACATTACGACGCGAACCTCCTTGCTCCAGGAGATTGATCACTTCAGTTGTGTCATGCTGAAATCCCACCACATCATCCTCCTCCATGTCCCTTCTTCGCTTGTGCAGTAGTTGTAACTCCTGATCTGTTGAAGATCCTACGGCTTCCTGGGTGTCATATTTGATTCTGTTCTCATAAATCTGACTGATAGTGATTTTAATATTGTCTATTTTCTCTGCTACATGGTGCAGCATCTTTGCGTGGTCAACACCATGAAGTATCTGGGACAACCAGCTTCTCTGTCGTTGGTTGATAACGTTGGCAACAAAAGTGTCAATGACATCCTCAGCATCATGTGCCACGTCTCTGATTTGACGCACAACCTCTTGTTTGATCTCCTTCTTCTGTTGGTTTTGCTGGCAGCTCTGAAGGAAGACATGCATCATTCTGAGCTCACTCTCAAGGGATTTCACTTTGTCTTCCACGCCACATAGCAAATTGGCTTCGTGTGCCATGAGTCGAGACAAGTTCTCCAGCACGAAACTAACTACACTATCTGCCATGACTTCTGCAGTATCAACACATACAAGAACACAGAAACAAGTGAAGGAAAATTTGAGGCACAATACAATGTTAAGAGGTTCAAGGATTTAAGTAGTACTATGCAGCTAGTGTATCGATATCCTACTTCGGCAAGGTTTCTTCAAAGACTAGTAGAGGTCAAGACTTAACCAAGAGTTTCTTTATTACTACTGGCTTCAGTCCATTTGGTCTTTTGAGTGAAACATACTGTAGAAAGGAAGGGAGTGGGGTCTGAAAGTGACAAAAGAAGCGCGTGGGTCCACCAAACATTAGTCATGAGGAATGAAGTTACGGAGAAGACTTTGAGAGAAGACTTTCATGTTGCTCAGCTTGGCTCGAGTACTTTCTTTTCAATAATTGTCTTTAATAAAAAAATACATAGAGGATAGGGGAAAAAAAAAGGGAAAATCCCTAAAACCAACCTTAAAAAAATACTAAAAGATAAAAAATTGTTCCAGATATTCATAGTATGTACCTAGTAGGAACTTGTCAGGAAGAAAGATACTGAGAATGTTAATCAAGTAAGTAATGGTTTTCAGTAAAAACTTTTCATAGAAAAAGTAGAAAATCTCATTCTACCTTATCTATAAAGACTTACATGTAACAACTCGTACAAACTAAGACATGGACGTGGAAGATTACATAAGCATTTACTCCGTAAATGAAATGTCAAAACCACTCCTCAAAATCTTCAAACGGGCTCATTGAAATTCTTTTCATTTTTGGTAAATGATGATAGAAATATACAAAAATGCAAGCGTGCATGGCTCTGCTTCCGCAAGCAGTCAACTGGAGATTGTTAGAGAGTTTAAACGATATAATTAGATAGCTATAACTGATTAAGTTAGTCCAACTAGATTAGTTATCAATAATCACCACTATAAATAGATGTACTTCACATCATTTCAACTCACTCATTCTCTCTTTCTATATCTCCAGTATTCTATACATTTTTAGAAACACTCTCAAGTTCTCTGATAAACCTTTCAAGATTTAGTAAAATAAACGACCTTTAGAGACAATGAGATTGCATCCATCTCTCATGGGTTGACTTTGGAGTTTCTTCTTCACTGATTGAGAGACCCCTTTTGCTTTGGGTTGTCGTGTAAATGCTTTTATGAAAAAAATAAAGAGCATTATTGTCTTTCCACTAGTTTAAGGTATTTCTTAGTTTTAGTGAAACAGATTAGAAATGTCCTATAAATAGGATCTGAGGAGTATTTAGTTATTGTCTGCTAAAAACTCTTCTTCAACCAGATTTTTCTTCTCAAGTGCAGTAAGTCCAACTACTGCTTGTTTCACGGCAACTAACGTGAAAAATATCTATCAAAAGTCTTCAGACATTAATTGATTTGCTTATCGGTACATGACGTGCTTGACTTGTGTGTGGACCTACAGACTTTGAATGAAATAATGCTATGAAGATGAATGTGAAGGGTAACGACAACATATATATTCATGCAAGTTTCTTCCCACTATTAATGTTGTTTTGGAAGTACTCTCTCTATATATGGCCTACAAGAGTGACCATAAATGAAATAATGCAACGAAGATGAAAATGTAGTTTCTAAAGGGACAAAGATTATTTTCTTTACTAACATGCTTTATGGGGTTACACTATGATCCATACAATACGATGATAATGAATATATGGTCCTTGGTGCATGTGATAACATATCAATCACTGTTAGAATCAAAGCTTTCTCTCATCACTAATGTAATTTTCTTTCTCTTTCATTGCATCAACTTGTTTTGAGGACAACTTACACTACAAAACAAATGACAATTAGTACTGGTTAAAATGACCTATTTGTAACGGTTTTAGGCGCAACTAACGACATTTGTAGCGGTTTAAAAAACCACGACAAAATCCCCTGTGGCAAGCTGATTTGTAGCGGTTAAGAAAAACCGATACTATATACATATGAACCGCTACTACATACATTGCGGTTACTAATAACCGTCACTAAATGAGTTGGGCTGACGACTTTTTCGAGAGATTAGTCACGGTTTGTAACCGCTACAAATACACTTGTAGCTGTTCAAGTAGCGGTTACATAATCGCTACAAACTAATGTTTTGAAAATTTTTGCCGCCATCAATTTTTATTATTTTGAATATTAGTCGCGGTTTCTAACTGCTACAAATTTTCCCGCCATTTTTTCACAAAAAAAAATTTTGTCGCCATGTCAATATTTGTAGCGGTTTGTAACCGCTACAAATTTTCCCGCAATCAGTGTACTTTTTAATATTTGTAGCGGTTTGAAACCGCTACTAAGATCGCTACAAAATAATCCCGCCATTTTCTCCAGGAAAATATTTGAAAATTAGTAGCGTTTATAGTAACCGCTACAAATTCATGACGGTTAAAAAAAATAAAACTATTATTTATCGGCGTAATTAAGTAATTATTAATAGTTTATCTTTTTAATAAAAATAAAAGGTATTAAATTATGAAATTTAAATATATAAGGTGCTTGTATAAATGCAAAATAATAAGAATATGTAAGTATAATAAGAGCTAATAATCAGGTAATTAAAATAATACTGAATGTTTAAAAATTATGTGTACAAATCATTGAATAATGTATGTGAAAGAATAAGAAAAGTTGAAAAATATATCCCATTCAACTGCAAAATAACAAACATTAAGTAGTATGAGAAACATTAGAATTGATCTGGACATTAATTAGTATGAGAAACATTAGAATTGATCCGGCTACACGGCACTCACCCCCTTCAAACAGTTTACCACTATGTTCCGAAACGTAAAAATATTTGAGAAGACGGAGAGAAAACGTGGGTAGAAAAGAAACCGATGCATATTAAATGAGGTTGGGTGGGGTATTTATGGTGGTGTCTCTTGCAGACATTTTGTAACGGTTGGTGTCTCACTTTTTGTAGCGGTTATTATTGTTAGTAGCGGTTTGTGGGCGTGTTTGTAGCGGTTAATGTAGCGGTTGTTATTTGTCGCGGTTCTAAGTGTTTGAAGCGGTTATATATCCGCTACAAATTACTTTCTGGATTTTTTTTTAAAAAAACTTAATAAAAAAAAAAGAGATTTCATATTACAGCATAGGCATTAAGTGTTTCTCTCAATCTTCTTCGCCATCCCTACAAAGAAAGTTTGCATAAAATGTTACGTGTGAGGTGAATACGTTTGAACACAATTAAAACTTTAGTTAAATGTTTCTATTTCATAAGCCGTAAATTAAAAACGTACCGAACTATAGGTAAATTGTCATCGCCGTGCGGGATGAAGTCTTGGCTAGTGGGCTGGAACAGCTCACAATCGTAGGCGACGTTATCACCATCGCCCATGTCGTAAAGGTCCCGAGGCTTTAATTGAACTACCATATTCCAATCCTTGTGCCTCTCATCGGCGACATAATAAACCTGATGGGCCTCTGAGGCAAGAATATACGGCTCGTCATCTTCAGACTGACCACTGTGAATAGGCCGGGAGAAATTCACAGATGTGATGCCTAAGTCGTCGATTGTGAGTCCCCGGACGTTGTGGTATTCGCCCACAAACACTTGAACAACGTCACGGTGAAAAGGCACGTGTAACTTATCCTGACCACATCAAGTAGCTTTCCATAATACGGGACGTCACCGAACCGCATGTTTCCGTCACTACTGCTCGCATAACTCCTCGTCCCAAACGTGTCATATACACCAGAGTTTTGGGTCAGCAATCCTTGATCTTGTACCATGGTGCAAAACTTAAAACCATTGACATTGTATGCCGTAAATCTTAGGGCCTGGTCAAGCGGGCCTAGCGCGAGAGCTCTGAATTCTGGTGAGTGCGGGTTGTGGTCGTTCATTATTCTCCTCCTAAACCAACCCTGGAATTCTCTGTGGACCTTTCTATCAATTTCGGAGGATGTCTGTGTACGGATCCTCAGTTCACGCTTCACATGATTCCTGAATTCCCTGCAATTAAACATGCAATGACATGTAAGTATGTATAAAATGTAAGGAAATGTATATGATATATATATATATATATAGCTGTGTGAAATCCTTACTGAAGGTACGGTTCAACTTTGGTGCAATTAATCAAGACATGTCGGTGTGCTTGAAACTTCTCAAGTGCCGTGAGTTTGAATTTCTCACTCCCGCCAACTGGTTTACCAACACGAGGGATTAACAACTCTGTTGCCTCCGGCTCCGGCTCAGGCTCAGGACAATCGTCTACACGAGGCGGTCGGTTGAATGATGTCTCAATGTCATCGAAGTACCTAGAAAAAAAATACAAGACGTCATCCCTAATATAACCTTCTGCTATTGAACCTTCAGGCCATGCCTTATTCCTCACGTAAGATTTAAGTTTCCCAAGAAACCTATAAAGTAGAGAAGGAAAAATTTCGATGCATCAATGGTTAAACGTGCGACTAGGGAGTAATGCTAAAGTAATTATTTTTAAACAAGTACCTCTCAATAGGATACATCCATCGGTACAGAACTAGGCCAGCAAGCTTTGTTTCGTGAACAAGGTGTACTATCAGGTGAGCCATGACCGTGAAAAATGATGGAGGAAAGATCATCTCCAAATGACACAGCGTAAGAATGATTTTCTCCTACAGCTGGTCGAGCTCCTCCACTATCAAAACCTTGGAACACAGCTTCCGAAAGAAAGTACAAAGCTCAACCAAAATGAGAGACACATCGAGAAACATCGTATTTTTCATGGCCAGCGGAAGTAACTGTTGCATAAGCACATGTGAGTCATGACTCTTCAGCCCTGTAACCTTTCGAGCTTGCAAGTCAATACATCATGATATGTTGCTTGAATACCCGTCAGGAAATTTTATTTTCTTCAAGGTAGCGAGAAAGATTTCCTTATTCGGTTTTGTCAGGGTGAATCTTGCCGGTTGAAATATGTCATGCTCATCCGGCCACGCGTCTCCACGAACGACCATCTCCCGTAGATCTTTCCTGGCCTGCAGATGATCTTTGGACTTGCCTTGTTCGTTGAGAATCGTGTACAACACATTGTCGCACACATTCTTTTCAATGTGCTTGACATCCAGACTGTGTCGGAGCAAATTATCTTTCCAATACGGAAGAGTGAAGAAGACACTTACCTTTCGCCATTCTTTGGGCGTAGAACCGAAGCCCCGTAGTCTTTGTCCGGCCCTTGCCGGATCTTCTTTTCCCAAACTCAACATCAACATCCCAAGCTGCTCTATGATTTCTTCACCAGATAAATTTCAAGGAGGCCCTCTTTTTTCCTGTTGCCCATTAAAACGATTGCGTTGCAACCTAAACCTGTGCGTACCATCAAGAAACCTCTGATGACCCATGAAGCACCACTTACGACTGTGGAGAAGGCGCACTGAGTCAGAGTCAAAATTGCAAGCTGGGCACGCAAGGCCGGTATGCACATTCCACGCGGATAATGTTCCGAGGCCAGAAAAGTTGCTTATCGTCCAAATCAAGGCCGCACACAAGTTGAAAAGTGTCTTCTCGTGCGCGTCGTACGTCTCCACACCTACATTCGACAACTCCACCAACTCCTTGATCAACAGTTGGAGATACACATCAATGTCATTTCCCGGTGCCTTCTTTCCTGGAATGATCATAGACATAATGAAGGAGCTTTGTTTCATACACATCCAGGGGGCAAGTTGTAGGGTATGAACATAACTGGTCATATACTATAGCTTGTGCTAAGATTCCCAAATGGATTAAAACCGTCGGTCGCCAAAGCAAGATGAACATTTCTAGGGTCTGCCGCAAAATCTGGAAAGCCTGTGTCGAATGCTTTCCACGCTTCAGCATCACGTGGATGTCTGAGTTTACCATCTTGATTCTTATAATCTTCATGCCACCTCATATGCTGAGCTATTTTAGACGACATAAACAATCTTTGCAAGCGAGGTTTTAGAGGAAAGTACCTTAGAATCTTTGCGGGTTTCTTCTTCTGCTTCTTCCCTTTCCGAACTGTCTTGAACCTCGAAGTGTGACACTTCTTACAAGTCTCCCTCCGATCGTCCTCTCCCCAATAAAGCATACAGTCATTTGGGCAGGCATCTATTTTTTCGTAGTTCAAGCCTAATCTGTTGATTATCTTCTTCGCCTCGTAGAAGGATGAGGGAATGTCCGCGTCAGGGAATGCATCTCGAAGTAATTCCAGGAACATCGACATTGCCTTATCAGTGATCCCACACATGCACTTGATATGGTACAATTTGATCAGAAAAGATAACTTTGAGTATTTCTGACAACCTTGATACAAAGGACGATCGCTCTCATCCATGAGGCCGAAAAATTCCCGAGTTGCATCATTCCTGAAGAAAACAGGTTCGGACCACCGCACTGTCGTGAACTTGTCGTCCTGAACACCAATAGCATCACGAACAGCTTCATTAACCGGATCATTTTGATGTACTTGATTTCCTACTTGTAAGGTTCGAGGAAGATGAAGCCCATATCTCATACCACGTTGATCACCATGAACCTCCCAGAATGTATATGCTTCTGGGAAAGGCTTTACAAGAAGATGTTCCAAAGCACAATCTCGTGTTTGCCACTTCTTAAACTTGCATCGCAAACAAGGACACACGATCTTGCCATTAATGCTAGCGTGAGAGAAGGCGAAATCTAAGAAAGTCTTCAATCCCGCTAAATATACGGAGAACTACGCGGCATCTTGATCCATGACTTATCCATATGTAACAAACAAATCTTTGATAGAACATAAATGTGGATACAATGTTTAATTACATTCAAAGCGTAACTTGGGATCTTTAAATGCATGGAATGTTTTGTAGCGGTTACAAAAACCGCTACAACAACCGTTGCACATATCCGAGATACATTTGTCGCGGTTGAAACACCGCGACAAAATTTGAATCCATAATCCCGCCAGAGTTCTGTAGCGGTTCTATAACCGCGACAATAACCGCTACAAAATTAAATTTGTAGCGGTTCTGGGTGGAAACCGTGACAAACCTTGGCGTCCTTTCATCCATTTCAAAATCCAACTCTGTTGCGGTTAGTTTCCACAGAACCGCTACAAAACGATGACCGTTGACATTTGTAGCGGTCTTAGAACCGTGACAAATAATGGCGCCCTTTCATCCATTTCAAAATTCAATTTTGTTGCGGTTTATCGATATGAACCGCTACAAAAGTTAGTTAAATTAATTAATTTTAGGAAATATTTTTCACTACGTTATTTATTCTACAGTATCTATTTTATTTGACTATAAGTCACATTAAAAACGTAATATAAATGAGTTATAAGTTTTGAAAATACGTACCAAATATAACGACGAAAAATATTTAACTAAATCACAGGTTAAACAAACCAAATATTTAAACCAAAGTAAAAAAATATCCAGCTGTACAAAATGAAGTGTTCAAGATAAAAACTAAATATCAGGAGCATGATCATCAAGTCCTGTCTGAGGGGGGTCTGTCTCAGGGGGTGGTGGTGCACGACCAGAGTCGACAACGTCGTCGTCATCAGTAGCACGTGGGGGGATTCATCAAAGATGAACGGAGGGGGAGGCTCGGGATATGGAAACCGTTCGTCAGGTAACGGCTTTGTCGGGGCCCTAAGAATGCGCAGATCCGATTCTCCATGACGATCATACCAACAGGCGATGCCCTCATGCCTGCGCCTATTCCTGGCCTCCTCGTCGGCCCTCAGTGCAGCCTCATGTGCGGCAACCTGCGCAGCAACCTTCTCAGCAATGATAGCATCAACCGCCTCCAATGGTGGCCTTCTCGAGCTGGAGGGTCCGGTCGCAAAGGAGGAGCCCTGCCTCGGGTACACCATGCTAGGCCTGGCGCCAAGGCTCATGCCCCTAACGCGGCCATGATGCTTGACTGGGCCTATAGCAGCTTTCAATGGGGCCGTAGGATTCACAGATCCCTGTGACTCCGGGGTCTACGACGCTCGTAGCTCTGCCTCGCTCTTCTCAATCCGGGTCTGACCCACAAAGTTCATGAACCATTAATAAAATAATGGATGATCAATTTAAATATACAACATTTATTATATAAATAATGTTTTTTTAACTTACTATTATCTCCTCTGCTGCCTCAGAGGTCGGCGTCCCATCACGGTGTCTATGGGTGCGTGCGAACAACTTCCTATAGTCCGTCTGTGTGTTCTCCTCCTGAGCCTTCTGTTGCTGAAAGAATTAAAACAATATAAACTTTGTTATTTCAAAAACAAAACAATCATCATCTTAAATAATAATATACCATCTCACTATAGGTCACAGCAAACGTCTTGGTCCCTGTCGTGTGATGGACTCTCTGTTGTGACCGGCTTCTTGTGTTCCTCTGCGACAAAGCCTGCAAGGAGGAGGAAACAAAATTTAAACCCTAAACTCAATTTAAATTATGAATTAAGTGAAACTATTAATTAATTTAAACCATATGTAAACTATTTAAATTACATTTCAAAAAATTAATTTAATCTATATGTAACCTTCAAATTAACTAATGTTTACACAAAATTAAACTATAACTAATTAAAAAAGGTACCTGTCCGTCAGCACCCCTCCTATATTGGACGAAACTCGCCCAGTGAGTTGGTTCCCCGCCACCTGGAACGTTCTCGATCAGCTGCTGCAGAGGAATAGTGCCATCTCCATTCATACGATTGTAGAGACGATTCCTCCAGCTTTCCACCCTTCCCCCACTTTCATCAGAACGTACCTTTTATGCTGTTCGCGCAGTTTAAACTTTTTCTGTATAATAATTTCATTATTAATTATTAATGAATTAAGAAATAAATAAGGAAAGAAATAAACTAAAACTATTAACTATTAACATGTAAAATTTAATTAAACAATATTGACTACCTGCAGAACTCCGGTAACGCCTTGTCCTTTGTATCCTTTGTCACATGCTTCCAATCCTTGAAAAAAATCGGGACCATGCCCAATTGCCGCCAAATTCAGACAGGAATCGGTTCATCAGGTGACCACCGCTGCCGATTGCCTGGTCTGTGTGCTCGTTCCACGGGACTACGACCCGACACCCGGCCATCTCCCGATCCATCGAGTGAGAGGGAAACATCCGGCGTCCTCCTGCCGATGTTCCCAAGTCTATCTTCAATATTACAAAAATTGAATTAAACGTACCAATTTAAATTAATTTCTCCCAAAAAAACTAATTACATATACCTTTGACATCCACCTGTAAATCGGGTGGACGCGAAGACGCCGGGTCGGGGTTCCGTGGTCCCGTGGTTTTCTTGGTCGATGAACCTCCCACATCCGCTATGGGCATGTCAATATGGATGTCCTCATTCTCGTCTAAGTCATCCAGCGACAAACTTGCTTCTCGATCTCCTCCTACGTTCCTTAGGGTCTCCGTGTTTGGAATTTCTTCATCGGCGAAGAGCTCGGCAAACTCGTCTAGCCCCTGAGATGACGGAGGTATATGTCGGGCCCCACGCCCTCTCGTCTGGCTCCCTCTACTACTACTACTGCCCCTTAAACCCCTTTTCTCGGGGACAACTGCTTTTCCCTTTCCCTTATCTTGTTTAGAAACCATGATGTTGAAAGGTCGAACTTTAAAATTAAAAGTTTTTAAGGTAGGGTGGAAGGTAAAACGGTTGAAAACTCAAAACCGTTAGAAGTTGTGACGGTAAAAATGAGGAAGTACTGTTTAAAAACCGCTACATTTTGTAGCGGTTCCCATTAGAACCGCCACAAATTTAAAAAAGTTGTAACGGTTATGTCGTAACCGCCGCATAAACCGCTACAATTATGCCTGGTTCTTCATGATGTTTTGTAGCGGTTACCTGACCGCTACAAAAAAACTGACCCTTGATGTAACCGCTACAATATGTCCACATATTGTCGCATATGTCCACATATTGTCGCGGTTATTCTCAATAACCGCTACAAAATGAATTTTTTTCCAAAAAAAATTCCAAACTAATTAGTTTGATTCATAAACTTTATGAATCAAACTAATTAGTTTGGTACAAATATTTAAAAACCAAACCTTCAATTCATTTAATTTTTTTCTTTAATTTTTCTAAAAGTGTCCACAGTACTAAATTACACATAATGAAGTAACCAAAAATAGTCCGTGGGGATTCGGACTCAGTATAGCCGCCGATCTCTCACGAAAAACTCGCTGAGTCATTTTCATCAGAGATATAAACGCGAGAGAAAGGTGGCTATAATGAAACTCAATCTCCAGTCGCATGTTGGACTATTTGTAGTGTTAATGTTTTGAAAGTCTAACATGTCATATGCCTATATAGCAAGTGCTCTTTAAATAAATATTGTTTAACCACTAATAAGTTTAATGAGTAAAGAAGAAAACAAATCATTTAATTTCTTCTTGAAATATGAAAATGACACTTATTCTGAAACGCGCCTTATAAAGGTTGAAACTTCAACCATTGATATCCTATCTTTTCTTGGTTAATCTATAATTAAATGTTCACTTAAGGATAGTTTTTGAAAATTGGTAATTATATAAAAATTTAATCATATAAAATAAAGTTATATATTCTAGCTTTCCACCATGACCAAGAAAAAATTAAAGCTTTTTTTCCTATTTCATTTACACTTGCCTTTTGCTTTGTTGTTATTAGAGTAAACTAGCCAAGGCCCTTGCGATTCGTGGTTGAGAGACAATATATTTATTAATATATTGTTATATAAAATATCACTTAGATATTTAAGGAATAATCGAAATATTAAATTAAATATTTTGTAGCTACCGCCTCTATTATTAATTTAAAAAATATTTTGTAACTACTTTCCCTATTATTCATCTTTCATAACAAGCCCTAGATCTTTGTTGCTTGAAACAAAAAAATCGGACATATCACATTGAGTGGATAGAAAAAGAGGTTTGATTTGCTTTAAAATGTCTAGATCCCTACAAACTTCAAAAGCCTTCTTCCTCCCGCTCTCTGAAATGCGTAGTTAAAAAGAGTACCCAAGCAATAATAAAATTGTTTGGATTAGCGGTAAATGCTACTTTTTTAGTATGATTTATGGTGTACGAGATAAGTATGTGAGAGGAGTTTTGTTTCAACTTACATGAATGTGTGACAGGGACAATGGATATCAATTGTATGCTCTCTCTCTCTCTCTCTTTTTTAATGGAGAACGAAGGACCATAATGCTGATTAAAGATAACTTGTAGAGTCTGAAAGTGACGAAAGAAGCGTGTGGGTCCATTAAACGTTAGGCATCAAGTTTTGGAGAAGACACTGAGAGAAGACTTCTTGTTGCTCAGCTTGTTCGGTTCTTATAGTAATAGGTGATTTTTGGGAGAAAACGAATTAGTGGTAGTATGTATTGTAACATCCCATTTTAAAGCGGAATTTTTTTTAATCAGAGTAGAGCATTGGAGCGAGTGAGTAACTGATTCACAATAAAACATTATCCATAGTGTAATATGATATGGATACAATCATCCTATTGTTCTCAAAAGCAAATACGGTAAACGATAAAGAAGTCTCCGGAGACTTACATAGCTGGTGGAGATCCAATTTACACTGATGGATCTCGGTGCTTGAATAACCTTATGCTCAAATAAACGATGCTTATCTGGATGACGGATATTCATGACATAACGGCAGATGCATGAACAATAATAAAACATAAACATAGAGCCAGAGTAGGTATTATCGGTGACCCTAAACGAGTCTCTATCCGTGAATGTATAATCGGTAACCACGAGAACGAGTCTCTGTCCAGTTGAATGTATAGCAGAGTAACCACTGACGAGTCTCTATCCGTGAATGTATCTTGGTGACCCTAAACAGAATCTCTATCCAGGGATGTATCTATCACATATATGTATATGAGCAGCATAGAGTAAGTGTTACAGTACGCGTCCATACCTTCGTTGTGGTGGAAATCCGATACTTCCGATGCGACGACGTTTTACGGAAAATAAATCACTTGTTGGCGAGAAAAACGGCGAGTTAGAAAAGCGGTAATGTTAGTGACAACAGCGACAGTGCTTGATCTTGGATATCCTATAGGGATAATATCAAGTTTATCAATATTTGACATTCTGCCGGGAATTTTAGGTAAAATTTACCATTTTGCCCCTATTCCCTTAGTTGGCAGAATTTCGCCAGCACTTCGTTACTTTGACTAATTTCTTCCAGAATTTTGCCAAAACTTCGACCCAATCATGATTTTCGAAATTCTAGACCAAAATACCCCTATCATATGATATCTAATCATACTTGGAAGATTAAAGATTACTCTAGCATTACTACTCTAACTATCGAAAGAACTACGAAAGCTTAAGTGCAGAAAAACTTACCCCAGGAGCTTATTTTCCAATTCTACACGGCTTCTCCTTCTCTCTAACCTCTCTCTAAATTTCGGTTTTCTCTTGGTTTTTGAGTGTGAAATGTGAAGATAGATCATGCCTATTTATAGGCAAAAATAGTGCCAACCTTGTAATTTTTCCCTCCAACTTAGGTAATTTTTCCTTCCTTATTAGCCATGGAAAATTAGGGTTTTTTGTGGATGATTTGCAGCCATGGAACACACCATTTTCGGCCAGCTCCCTCCATGAGTCACCAACTTGTGACAACTTGCATATTCTAGAAGCTTTAGACCGATAAAGTTCCCCTATCGATACTCGATTCGCGTAATCTCGGAAAATCTCAAAATTCCAGATTCAAAACTTTGAAGATCTTCTCTTTCTAATCAAAAGTATCTAGGTTGACTTAATTTTTGGTCCTATTCGGGGTTTCAACGGTACAGCCAAAGTTTCTTGAAAAACATGCACGGCTACGGAAATCACTTTCGGAATCATCAACTTCTGGACAAAAAATCACTGATTCCAAATATGTCCAGATAATTTTAAACTCATCCCCAGATGTTGAGTTATAATTTATTTTGTTCAAATCCTAATTTTATGACTATCTGCCTATTTCTCAGATTTTTCTTATTTCGTCTTATTATTAACTTCTTCTACCGATCTCAGAAAACGACTCCAGGTACAGCTCAATTCAGGATAAAAATCCACTCATCAATATTATATTTTGACTTTAGAAATCTTGTTCATGGTTTTCTAGATAGGATCCGATCTCCATCGGTATTTATTTACTTTTTTACTATTTTACTTTAATTATTACTTAATTAGAGTTTATATTTTACACTCCTTCTTCATTTCCTTTTTATTTCTTTTTCTTTTTCCTCTTAGGATGTCGGCACACACACATATTTATTTTATATATTTATTTTATTTTTTAATTAATTATTATATAATTTAATAATTATTTTTACATAATTTTTTTACAACTTTTTCCTATTGGTCTATACTTGTATTTAGGCTCAAAATTACCTAATCTCATTTATTTTTCTCAATATTTTCCAATTAAATAGAAAATATATTTATGCTAATTTTTAGCCATAATTTACTAATTATAGGGTTTTACACAATTATCTTTGAATTTTTCTTTGTTTATGCTTAAGTAATTAGCCAATAATTACTTAATTAATTTCTTAGTAATAGTTGATAATTTTCTTATTTAGACTAACTCATTACCTCATAACTTTTGCACTGACATTTGTGTTTTATGTCACATGCACTATATTAGAATTTACGGGGGCATTTTGGTCATCACAATACTTTTTAATTTTCCCTTTCTAATTTTTCCAAGTTTATAATTTATTAAATTACCAAAATTAGAGGCCATATACTCTCTCAATTTTAATAATTATTTTACTGCCTTTTAGGATTTTTCATAATTTCCTTAGACCATTTATGCATTATAAGGGCATTTTGGTAATTTTTTTGACACTTTGGAAATTAAATTCTCTAATTCCCTAATGAAATTATCTTAGAAAAATAGACCAAATATACACAAGAATAAAGATCATAAATTTGCTTATCAAAAATACCCCTTTTATTTATCTGGGTATTACATGTATTTGGGCAAGTGCTTTTTGACTTGTCAAGTCTTTGGGGAGTTAAATTATTGTCCGAAAAAAAAGTAATGAAAGTAATTGAGAGGTTGAGTGTGTTGTTGTAAATTGTAATTATTAGTAAGAGGTAAATTTAACCTTTAATTTGTTTATTAGAAAAATTAATCAAAATATATAATATTTTTATTCAATCTTATACGTGTTCACTGTTCGGACATATATTTTTAATTAGTATTTGTTGTATTAAAGTCTTTCCTATTTAATAGGAGTGATTATTTCAAATTGAAGACACATACATTGTTTTCAAAATAATTATTGCTCTTATATTTAATATTATATGAACTAAAGAAAATACAATCCTAACTAAAAATGAAATTTCATTGGGAGTATGTGGCCTAAAAGAAGAGAAGAAAGTGAAGAAAATGATGAAGTACAAAAATGGACAAGATAAGGATTTGATGCTTGTATTATCACTCAAAAGACTTGCTTTAATTTTCACTGCGTTCAGTTTGGGCCAACTTGACAAAGGCATAGCAATTTCTTTTTTTTTTGGGCATGAAGGATCTGTTTTATGTGATATTCATTGCAGTGGGTGCCAGATGTGTCTTAGGGCTTGTTTGGATTACTGAAAATCCGCCAATAGAAAAGAATAATTCAAATTTTTAGCTGGCAGCAACTGTTTGGATCGAATTTTCCGTAAGAAAATATTTTCCCGCGGGTACCATTCTCCCACGTTTAAGTGTTCCTCTAAGAAAATTTCCCCTTCCCAAATGTTTTTGTGTGTTTCTTTTTATCATCAAATTCTTCATAATTAGTGACATTTTGATATTTTATCAGCAAAAAATATTTAGTTTTCAATATTTTTTTAATAATTTTTCAAACCCATTTGAATGAGAACCTATTAATATATAAATCTTCATATCTCTCTCTCTCTAATACCTGAAATAGAATCTTTTATGTTTTGAACTTAAACTTTAAGTTTAAACATGCAACTGTCATAGTCGAAAGTTCTCTACAAACCCATTTGAATCAATTGTATCACACATGAGGTTTTTAATGCATGTTCACACCTTATTTTTTCTTTATGTTTTGAAATTAAAGTCATCACTCACCCCCTTTATTTCTAAGAATACATGACACTTGTCAAAGAAATTGAATTATGTTAACATTTTTCAAAAAAAAAAATGTACAATATTATTTCAATATTACTTTCTGAATATGCATTACAAGCTCAAAGAGTATTGTTATATATATATATATATATATATATATATATATATATATATATATATATATATATATATATATATATATATATATATATATATATTATTTGCTTTAATAAGATTATCCATTTTATTAAAAGCCAAAAATTACTGCAATAACATGTGCCTGTATTTTATAGGTAGATCTATAAGTGCACATACGTATTTTAACAATTAATAATAGCAAAATAGTAAGTTTTCATATATAAAAATTTACAAATCCTAATTAACATAATAAAAGCTTATACAAAAATTTACAAATGTTTATAGATGAAAATTTACAAGTGCATATGTAGCCAAATAAATAGTGTGATGGGAGAATTTAACTTAATAAATATATAAGCAAGCTGGTCTAAATTTTTTTTCCAAATTTAAATAGTTTACATTAAAAGCAACCCTCTCTTGCTTAGGAGGATAGAGCTTATTAGTTTTCACTTCCCTTCAATACATATTCCAATAAATTTTTTTTTTTTTTTTTTTTTTTGATTACAGTAACTAAATTCCTACCTACAATGAAACTAAAACCTAGGCAATAAAAGGTAAAATCTAGGATCCTTCATCTACTACCCCTTCACGGAGGGTAGGAGGTACGTAGTTGATCAAAGATACTAAAGCTTTGAACATATGTGAATAACAATTTGGCAATTCTGTCCGTCATTACAAGATTTTCTCTAAAATTATGCTGAATAACTATCTGCCAATCCTTAGTGAACCATCCTCTAGCATCCTCAACTATATCATAAAACGAGTGATCATTCTTACAGCCTCTAAGAATCAAGAAAATGGCCTCAATTGAGTCGGTAAGAAGGAGGATCTTTCTGTGATTCTTGTGCCGGCGGCACACCTGGAGCTCCTGTATGATAGTGATGAGTTCAGCAATAATTGTGTAGATGGAACATTGGTTAGTTTGCTCCTGAAGCCACATAACCAATGCTTCTGATTACAACATGCCAGCCACTTTGCCCGTCTAGAAAGACTGCACCATCCACCTCCAGTTTGACAAAATTGTCTCCCTACTCTTCCACCAGTTTCCTACTTAGATAATCACCAGTATATATTCCAATAATTTTAGACTAACATTTTTAGTATAAATAGGGGGAATAGACTTGCTGGAATCTAAAATATTTTTTTCTACAAATCTAAAATATTTTTAAATAGTAGTTGTTTGTTAAACCAATGTTGTAATAAAAAAAAATAGTTTTGGGTTCGTAGCCCATTATTTTTTTGGTAAACCCATTTATTTTTATTTTTATTTTGATAAAAAACAGCGCTTCACCTATTAATTGTTGCTAGGGATAATATGCCAGTCAGCCTCTAACGGATATATTTCATTTTAGAAATTATTCCCCCCGGGGGGTTTTGGGTCATATTTTGGAAAAAAATCCTTTACATATTTTATTTCCAACGGCTCATTTTTTTTCCAATTCAAATTTGACGGTTAGAAGAGGAGCGGACCCCTTCAGCTTCGTTGCGTCATCATATATAACACCCAGGAGCGTGCAGAGAACTGATTGATAATTCGGAAGAATCTCTCTTGAAGCCCAGAAGAAGAATCGCAAAGCAGTGATATTCTTGTGCGTCTCCTTTCGTCTACTTCTTTTTTGCTCTTTAGATTGTTGACGTTGTTCTGAATCAAAGCTTCTCCATCCGAATTACTTGTTATTCGTTATCTGTTCTCGGTGGCTGCTTGTTTTCCGTCTACAAAACTTAATTTCAAGCACCTTTTTTAATGTATTAACAAGATTATAGCTATTTTGCATATATGATTTGATTCTCTATGTTAAGTAACTAGATGATCATTGGATTTTTCCACAAAATGGCATTTTCAATTTCAGTGAACTTCCATCCTTTTTCCGCGGTTGATTGTGTGGCTTGCCTGATTCCTCATTTGATTATCACAGTTCCTTTACTGAAGTATTTTCATGCTTAAGTTATGTGATGCTTTATACGCAAATTTCAAATGTTACGATAGTTGTAAATTTATAAAGTTCAATATTCATACCCAAGAAGTATTGGATAAGAAAAGTTTATCAGACCTGTTCTTGAATTGATGTTGATCTATCTGATGCAGATTCTTCTCCCCGGTTCCTGATGTCAGAATCTCGAAGGACTTTACCGGAGAGAGAAGTGATTGACTCTCGGAGGTATTGTGTATCTTCTTTTGTTTTTCTTCTTTTATTGTGTTTGCGGATGGATGTTCAAGATCAAATCTTTTATCCCAAAACTTAGAACCTGGTCTTTGAAATTATTGTCATTGGCATTCATCCATAATCCCTTATCCACATTTAATCATTAATAAGCATATGATGCGATGCTCTAGCTTAATTATACCCTGCTCTTTGAATTTCTTGTCGGTAACTAGACGATCTATGGCTTCTCCCACTTGAACGCCGTTTCTTTATTGAATAAAATCCTTAGGCCTATCCTTAGACCGATACAAAGATGGGCCTGTAATATACAAAGATCATATACTAAAGCAAGAATATGGACCCACTTAATATTTACGCTGACCCTTGCTCAGACCCACTTAATATCTCTAACTCAAGATCTGATTATGGTTATTCTTCTTTGGAGTCAAAATCCAGAACTTTGTTCCAGCCACTATTTATTTGTCGATCATATGGACCCATTCTTTACCAAGCCCGAAGTGAAAAACGATTGCCACAAATTAAAGTCCAGAACTTTAATGATCTTGTATGGCCACATGGACAAATTGAAGCAACCCATTTTTCAACAGTGTTCACTCTTGCAGTCCTCCCATATGAAATTTATTAAAATTTCATATTTTATGTAGATTCCCTCCTTGGATATACATGTTCTGTGTCCTTGTATTTTTTGTGTCCTTGTATTTTGATGCTTCTACCTGATTCATCTACGTTTGTGGGTGGATGATGCACTTGCTTTTGCCATGGCTATTGCAGGTAGTCAATGTAACACCTCAAACCAAACAATCCAATATTTAACCAAAGTGTTTCAAATATCTCCAAGAAAAGAATGCTGATAACCTTTGAATTCATGATATTTTAAATGTAAAAAGGAGTTAAAAATGAGTCAAAAGACTTTATTTGCATTGATCTTGGTCATATTTTGAGTTCAAGTTCAAAATTAGGCTTAATCACAATTTTTTACCACAATTGGGTAATTAACTTCGGTATTTTAGGCAAAACATGAGGTCTATGTAACATCCCGTTTTCACAAGCAGTATAATTTTTTTTTTTCATCAAACATCATTTGTCTTGCTGATATATATATTAAAATACCCACGGTAGCATGTCTTGCTGTTTAAACAGCGGTACAAGAGTGTTTCAAAAGTATAACAGAGAGAAGTCTTCAGCCGAGTCTTCTAAGTTAAGAGCTGAGGCCCATGCATCGAACCCCAGGTAACGGTTAACCTCATGATCATATATGTATGACAGACATTCATAGACTTTGGCAACACTTACTACGGTCAGACATACATATCAAATATGTATGGCAATAACAATACAGTCGGATGACAGACAATAGTACAGTCGGAGTACAGACAATAGTATAATCAGAGTACAGACAATCATACTGTCATGCCTATTGTCTGTCATGCCTGTACTCTGACTATACTATTGTCTGTACTCCGATTGTACTATTATCTCGTACTCATACTGATACTATTGTACATCATCCATTGTATGATTGTTCGTCATCCGACGTATTGTTATTGCCATACATATTTGATATGTATACCATATGTCTTGGCCGTAGAAAGTGTTGCCAAAGTCTATGAATGTCTGGCATATACATATATGATGTATGTAATCATGAGGTTAACCGTTACTGGGTTCGATGCATCTTCCTCGCCTCTTAGCTTCAGGGTCGGAAGGACCAAGGACCGAAGATAGAGGCAAGTAGGCCACCTAGAAAACACGGCTGAAGACTTCTTTATGTTAACTTA
Organism: Acacia pycnantha; assembly: GCA_025563575.1. Taxonomy (NCBI): domain Eukaryota; kingdom Viridiplantae; phylum Streptophyta; class Magnoliopsida; order Fabales; family Fabaceae; genus Acacia; species Acacia pycnantha. The sequence goes on along the minus strand of JAMWYP010000577.1, from coordinate 15,843 downwards.
AGCTTTCGTAGTTCTTTCGGTAAATAGAGTAGAAATGTTAGAATAGTCTTTAATCTTCCAAGTATGATTAGATATCATATGATAGGGGTATTTTAGTCAAGAATTTCGAAAATCATGATTGGGTCGAAGTTCTGGCAAAATTTTGGATAGTCGGAGTCAAAGTAGCGAAGCTCTGGCGAAATCCCGCCGACTAGTAAGGATCATGGGCAAAATGGTAATTTTTACCTAAAATGCCTGTTATGATGTGAATCATTATTTAATATGATTTATATTTCGAAAATAATGTTGGAGTAGGAGTTATGTTGAAATTTTGGAAGATTAGGGTCTAAGTAACGAAGTGTGTCGTGCAGTATACCGACAGATATATCGATTACCGTCAACGAAGGTACGTTCGCGTACTGTAACACTAACTCTGATGTTTATTGTATGCATATGCGTATATTGTCTGTACTCTGACTGTACTATTGTCTAGTAAGGAAGTTGTTGAAAAGTCAACAATAGATGACTATCCAATGAAAACACAAGAAGCTAGTGATATTTGTGTAATAAAGGAGCATATTTTTTGACCAAAGAAAGGCCTTGGATTCGAAAATATGAGAGAGGAAGTGTGATATATTAGATTATGATATTATGGGGTATTGGTTAAAAGTATATTTGTTTGATCAAGAATGATGCTCACTAAGCAAAACAAAAGGGGTTCTTCTTTTCAATTAATAAATCAAAAGCAAAGTTTGAAAAGTCAAAGAAAGGGCTAGCCAATTTAATTGGTGTGTGAAATGTGTATGAACCGAAATGGAGAAAGGAAAGTGGGATCAAGAAGTGGTTGTGAAGTTCTGAGTGGATAGATAAGTAAAAGGTGATAATCTGTGAAAAAGCATAGAATGACTACGCTTGTTGAATTTGGAGCATGGGAGGTCGGCACATTAATGCTTCCAATGGTGGAGATTTAGTTTTCAAAAGTACTTTAAATCCTAAGGCTATGGGGTTCAAATAAGAGAAGTTGTTGACAGTTTACCTTTAGCAAATTACCCTTACATTTTGCCTATAAATAGGTGCGAAGAATGAAGTGAATGTGAGGCCTAGCAAATTTATTTGTAAGGCAAATGGTGTGAAGAATGGTAATTTGGTAACTGTTATCCAAATCTCTTATTTGAACTTCTAGCCTCTGGATTCAAAGTACTTTTGAAAACTAAATCCACCATGGAAGCATGTGTGCAGACCTCCCATTCTCCAAATTCAACAAGATGAAGTCATTCTATATGCTTTTTCACAATTATCACCTTTTACTTATCTATCCACTTGAAACTTCACAACCACTCTTGATCCCACTTTAATTTCTCCATTTCTGCTTCTCATGACCCACACACCAATTATTTTTCTTTGATTTCACTTGCTTCTTTATTAATTGAAAAGGAACCCTTTTGTTTTGCTTCATCATTTATCAAACAATATACTTTTAACCAATACCCCATAATATCATAATCTAATATATCACACTTCCTCTCATATTTTTGAATCAAGGCCTTGCAAAGAATATGCTCCTTTATTGCACAAATATCACTAGCTTCTTGTGTTTTCATTGGATAGTGTCTATTGTTGACTTTTCAACAACTTCCTTACTAAGTTTACAACTTCAATTTCCTCCTTCTTAATTCATCAATTCGGCTGCCCTCTTTCTCTTTTTTACTCATTATTTTATTCAATTACTTTATGCCTTATTATATCTTTAATCCATTGGTTAATTAGATAACTAATTATCCTTTTCGTTCTCTTCATTTTACAAGGATTAACTCATGGTTAATTAGACTTTAGGAATTATATATAATTCACATTATATTTTTCTTAATCAAACTTGATTAGTAATTACCTTCTTACTAAACTTTAACCCTTCATTGGTCCCTATCTTTAACTAGGGTTTATAAATAGTTATCTTTGAATATCACCTTTGTTCATGCTTAGATAATTAACCAATAATTATCTATTTAATCCCTCATTAATTGTTGATAATTTTCTTAGTTAAAATTACTCATTACCTCACAACTTTCATATATGACATTAGTGTTTTATGCCTCATGTATTATATTTAAATTCAGGAGCATTTTGGTTATTATAATACTTTTAACTTTTCCCCTTTATTTTTCCAAGGTAGTAATTTAATAAATTACCTAAATTAGGGACAAATATTCTTTAATTCAAATATGTTTTCTTGCCTCTTTATAAATTTTACAGGAGATTTTATAACAGTAAATGTGTTTAGGGACCTATCTTTGCAAACTTTAAACGTTCTAGGGACCTAATTGCAAGTTATTATTTTTCAAGAGAAATTACCCTAATAACAGGATAAATTTAATACAAGGTGTTCGAGACCTCATGTTCACCTATTTTTAAATTTATAATGTAGGAAAGATGAAAGAAGCTTTACAACTCAAAAGCTATATCGGACATCTACGAGGACCAAATGCATCCCCGAAAGCAGAAACAAAGATGCTATCACTGAACCCTGGACCTATGTGTAGTAATTGGCCAATATCTAGAGTTACAGACCTCCAATTGGGCTGAAATTGGTGGCATTGGAAAGCTGACATTTAGGGTATTTCATATGCATGATAAATGTTCCAGATCCACCCTTTTAATAGTAAAAACTGAGTTGCAAAATGACGAATAATTGAAGGTGTCCTTCCTCTTCTCCACATCCATATATTTATAGGAAACTTGGAAGAACTATTAAGCCACCATTATTGACTTTTTTACACCTCCAACTATTGAGCCACCATTGACCTTTACACCTCCAACTATTGAGCCACTATTATTTATTGACTTTTACACTTCCAATTAACTTATAACAGAGTTAGCACAACAGAGCACGGGATCTGGTTGGACAAGTTCAATATACTGATAAACATACATGCAAAAGTAGCAAGTAAGTCTCTGAAGAGTTAATACAGGTCTTCAAATATAGAGTGTTGAATATAACAACAATTATCCAAAACATGGAGTACAAAAAGAGATAGGGACATCCCTCATTTTCTTCAATTCACCGCTTCACGCCCTACCTTCTTCTCTTCGCCTCCCATGCCACGAGATTTACCCACTGTGTCTCCAAATGGTGCATGGAGTTCAAAGTTGGACCAGAGTAGCTTCGTTAACCTCATATACAATATGTATGCAATGCATGTAATGCAAATCATAATAGGGAAAAATTCGCCTCGGGCACAATATCTTGGCATGTACAACCTCCGGCAGGACCTCTGGTCAAGACAAGCCCCGGATCCACAAGGCTGGACTGGCCTCGGTGTAGCTAGGGGCGGCCGACCCTAACTACCTACACAAAAGGCCTCGGTGGATGGCTATGAACACAAAGTCACAAAGGCTCCCCTTACCTCTTATACCTCGGGCCTCGGGTAGTCACCTATAAAACACTGGAGTCATATAGGTACTACCAACCCCATATGCCAAGGGCCTCCACAGGTGACCTAAGGACACACAAATCAATAGGTACCACAGCCCGACATACTCTGGACTTCAGTAGTAACCTAAGAACACACAGTTCACTAGGTACCACAATCCAATCCCTTACCTCATGATAAAACACACACATGCGAGAGTAACATAGAGTATGCAAGTTTACGGTTACTACTTGGCACTTCTCAAAATGGTGAACTCTTCCCTTAGTTTCGGATGCGTCACACACGCGATAATACCCTCCAGGATTTCGGTTGCGAGTGCCTTCCTTCCTCCCTTGAGCAAAACTCTTGGTGTAGGCTCTCCCCTCTTCTCTTCAACTCGTGTTGGGAAGGTTCCAAATGAAGGGAGGAGTGCCCTTTATATAGGCAGGTTTTTACCCAAGTTTGGTTATTATCCATTGGACAAAAGAGTGCTTTGGATTTAAATATAATTTCTTACTTTATTCTCAATAATTCTGGAGGATTCTTGGCTCAAAAATGTCGCCTCCCATCTGCCCCAAAAGTAAATTTCTAGAAGCTGCCCTAGGTAAAACGGTCATTTTGCCTTTTTCTTCTTCCAACATTGATGGGACCCAATTAAATTTTCCCTTGGATGCACCATTAATGACCTTTTAGGGTCATAATTACATGTCATCCCATTGTCATGTCAGATTCAAAAGGTGTAGTCCAGATTAATTCTGATTTTTTTATCTTTCTCTCTCTTCAGAATTACATGATGTGACCCTTTTCTTCCTCTCCAAGTCACTTTCTCTCCTGCCTCATAGGCTACCCTAGTCATCCTCCCTCGAGTGTATGCAAGGAATTCTTGGCCCGACTCAGAAAAACCCTAGCCGGTCGCTTCTGCTCCTGTTTGTCGGTTACACTTTTCCTCGTAATTCGTGCCCTTCAATTGGATTGGACTTGTGTGGACCCGGATTAACAGCCTCTTTCTCCTGACCACAGGTGGACAGATTGTAGTGCCTTAGGGAGCAAGAAACGGCTTTTTGACCGTAATAATCTTTGTAAAAAAAAAAATTATCAAACTAAAGCGGATTGTAAAGTATTTACCGGAATGAGTCTTACGCCACAAATGGCGTAAGAAATAGCTGCGAACTTAGAGTGGGACACCCAGGTGGCGGCTGAAAATTCCACGCCACCAAGGTGGCGGCCAAAAAGTTCACGCCACCTTGTGGCGTGAAACTTTTCACCGCCACCTTGTGGCAGTACACGCCACCTGTCAGCCCCCCCTCCCCCCGCGCAGGCCCCCACATGTGGCGTGAAAAATGTCACCGCCACAAGGTGGCGTGAACATTTTCTCCGCCACCTTGTGGCAGTACACACCACCTGTCAGCCCCCTCCCCGCCGAGCCCCCACATGCAAATGTCGGACCCCACAGACCCCTTTTTGGCCTTCCCCCTCCCCGCTTGCAAACACTCCTTCCTCTCCCCTCTTCGTTTTTTCTCTTCGTTTTTCTTTGCTTCGTTTTCATCTTCTTCTTTCTCCATTTTCATCTTCTGCGCGCACGGCACAGCCACAACCCCCATTTTTGACCTCTTCCCCCACCCCCTTCCCTTGCCCACACCCTCATCCTCGCCCTTTTTCGTTTCGTTTTTCTTCATTTTCATCTTTTCCACTTTCCTTCATTTTCACATTCTTCATTCTTGTTTACTCCTTCCCTCTCCCATATTCACACACACATACACCTCCTCATCCTTACAATATCCACCTAATCGAAGAAGAAGAAGCGGGAGGCTCAATCTTTCTCACTAACTTTACCTCAAGTCCGATCGAGAGCAGGTAACATTTAATTTTTTGGTTATGTTTATTGTGTATTAAATATTTGATTTAACTCTTAATTAGATACATTGATTTATTATAGATGTTTAATAAATGTATGACATATTAGGATAGATAGATGATTATCATTTAATTTTTTGTTAGGTTTATTGTTTAATAAATATTGGATTTAAGTCTTTAACATTTAATTTTTTTGTTATGTTTATTGTTTAATAATGAGATTTAAATTTTAAACATTTTTTTAAGTCTTTAACATTTAATTACTTATAAATTATTATATGATTAAAATCAATAATTTATGGAATTAGAATATTTAAAATTTATTATTAACCTTAGGATAGAAGACTAATTAGGAAATAATTATTTCTTTTGTATGTTAATTATAATCCTTAAGATAAATGACTAATTATTTCATATTTTGTAAAATAATTAATTTCGATTTTGTGAAATATGTTGTAATATTTGTTATTTATAGTACCCGAAAATAGTTAAGATAATATTAATTTGAGAATACTAATTACTCAAATAATTAATTCAAATATTTATTATTTAGAGAATAATAATTAGTGACTTAATAATTTGTTGTGTTCTTGTAAATTTTTATTAGTCAAATGGATGGCCAAGCGTCCACACGGTTGAGCCGACCCCAAAGTGTGGGGAGTTCTTAAGAGGAGGTGCAACGGTCCACCGATCACAAGTTGTGTGGAACAATGGAGATTGTGATGTGTTGAGGGTGAGGCGAGCCTCACTGCGGAGTGCAGTGCGAGATATCCATAACCCGATCTATTCCACTTTGATTTCCGGCACCTTATGCGTGCGGGTTTTACGGCATGTGTCTCGCATGAAGAGACTCCGTAAGTTTTAACATTCTTTATGTAATTAATTTAATTATACGCATTTAGTTGTTTGTGCATGATACGAATAATGTTGGTGCAGATTGACAAATACCTTATTTGCTTTGGTTGAGAGGTGGAGGCGGAGACTCACACCTTCCATATCTTAGGTTGGTGAGATGACTATTACTCTACGGGACGTAGAGGCCATCTTAGGTTTGTCAGCGAGGGTCGAGTAGTTTCGGTCGGACACATGGCAGCGGGCGGCAATTATGCAGCAATACATGGGAGTGACTCCACCCCCAGAGGATTTGATTGGCGGAAACATTAAGATGGGATGGTTTGACCATCATTGGGGCCCATGGGGGAGGCACTCAACTACGGTTGTGGGTCGGCTCACGTACACACGTGCTTACACGATGCGCTTGTTCGGTGGTTTTGTTGTGTGACAAGTCCAGCTTGAGGTCCCTTGCCGATATATACAATTCTTGGGTGATCTTGATGAGGCTGCTACATACGGGTTGGGGTGTCATTGTACTCGCCATCTTGTTTATGAGCTATGCGGGCCACGTCGTTGACAGCTAAAGACATAGGGGTTGTTTGTTGTTATTACGAGATATGGGCATGGTCTAGACTTCCGCCCTTACACCTCCCGTTCCACCGCCTACGAGACGCAGCGATCATTACGGACCTTGAGTATGGAGTATTGGAGCTATTATGTTCTTATTTGCGGGATGTTTCACTAAATTTATTTATTTACATATTGCGGGTTCAACAATGTTGAGCAGAAATTTTGAAACGTCATACTGCATGTATATCGGGTAGCTCTTGACCAGATGGGTCGAGAAGATGTATGTATTTAAAATACTGCGTCTGGAAACCTAAATAGTTCACTATTTCACATTTGTTTACATGTACGGAGTTAGCGGGAGCCATATAGGGGACCCAGCTGGATATGAGTTCATGGGTGTAGGGGTTCACATGCGGGACGGGTGGGGCGGTGACCCCATACTTTGTTTTCACATTGTTGAGTACCACTTGTAAATGTTTTCTTGGCCTGGTTCTTGAAGCGGGTATTAAAATTGATCGATGTATGCGGCAATTTGGCATGCAAATAAGGCACAACACATCCTGTAAATCTTCCCATGCTTCCTTATCTCACCTTCGACACGCAATCGGCGGGATCTCATTATTTCCGTCTTGGGCGGTGGCAATCAATAATGTCCCCTTATACTTACCCAGTATAAATGCGTGCCGTCACACTGTATGGTGGTTTGCACCATTGGAGCATACTCGCGACATTGACGGAAGGTCCAAAAGTACGTTGAAACACCGGTACCCATTAACAACGTGCCGATTAACAATATACGGTCCATCTTGAATATGATAAACGAGATCCGGGGCAAATTGCAACATGTACTCAAACCATCTTGGCAAGAACGCATATGACTCTTCCCAATCACCGTAAACCTTAGCTATTGCTTTTGTTTTGCCTTCCATGCCTTCACTGTAAGAAACATGATAACCAAACATTCAGTCACCCTTTCTTGTATCATGACAACGAGTGCGAAGGTGTTTCCACGACCATATCTGCAAAACCAATTAAATTACAAAATTTGTACACTAGGATTGTTATTTATGTGCACCGATAAACCCAAATAAATTCATAAATTATCAAATGGTATTGTGCATCATACCTATTATGGTCTCGAAATAATTTCTGAATCAAGTTGTCTGTGATCTTGGGAGAGAATTTGGCTCACACAACTATGATTTCCATCCCATTTAGTTACCACCCAAGCATTGTTGTTCTTCGGTTTAATTGCTCTTACTCTCCAATCACAACCTTGTTCATGATTCCGACATTTCATTATCAACTTCGTTGTACTACTCTCAACCACATGAGCTTCATGATGTTCCTTCATGCAATAATGTTTTATTGCGGCTTGCATGTCACTCTTGGGCCGAACTCTTGTTTAAGATATAATCCATCTCCTCTAACCCACGGTCCTGGCCTTCATCAGTATATCCTCATGTGGGTAATCTTCATGTACACCTCATAATGTGGAATGTCATGCCAAAGCGGTGTAATATCTGCATGCTCACACATAATACAATTTATGCGAAAATAAAGTAACCAAAAAAATAAATTATATAATCATTACCTCGATATTCATCATCTGCATCACTATCATTACATTCATGTTCATTATCTAATAAAGTGTCTTCATCTTCTTCCTCTTGCTCCTCCTCATTGTCGAGTTCATTTAGCATGTAGTCACCTTCTTCTCCATGAGGCAACGGTTGATTGTGTTGGGCGAGACGTGCAGAATGAGCCATATAATCGATGTCTCAATATTCACATATAACTTCGGCAAATCCAGGACGTACGGTTTTCCACGAATGTTTGTACAAAAACATCCAGATCCTCATCATCGGATATCTCAAAACCCGCGTATTTACGGTTTCCACAAGGTACTCTACGAAGTCCGATGATATTACGATTTGGTTGCAACTTTAACTTTCGACGGACCTTTTCATGTAAATCTTGATAGACATGCCTCGAACAATATACATTCCTCTTCTTTCACCTTCAAAGCTCATACCGTTTGGACCTATCTTTTTAGAACCATTAAAATACACAATTGAGCGAATTTCATTCATTTTTTTCTTATTTTATTATGAAAATGAAGATTAATTAAATTAAGATAAAACAAATGACAACAACACAATTGTAACTTAGCAGAAGAAGAATCAGACTACTATACTATATAAATGGAATTAGATAAAATAAAAAATAAAGAAACAAATGATAAAAAGATGGAGGACAAATGGTGGTTCCAAGTGACAAAGAATGGTGGATGGAGAGAATTTTTAAAGAGGGGGGATGAGGGCTAAAGAAGCAAAGTGAAGAAGAGTTAGGAATGAAAAGAGTTGGAAGGAATGAAAAGAGGTGCAGAAGCAAAATTTTAGAGAAAGGGAAGAGCAAAAGAGTGAAGGAGTGAAAAGAAGAGATGGAAGCAAAGTTTTTTTAACCGATAATCTTATAGGAGGAGGCAACACGGTAGAATTTTTGAATATTAACGGGAAGAAAAGCCACGGGGCCAGTGGTACGTTACGAAAAAAGTCGAACGGGAGGGAAGTGGTGCACAAATGGCGTGGGGATTTCCCACGCCATTTGAATTCAAATGGCGTGAAATCCCCCGCCATTTGTACTTCAGATGGCGTGGGGTTTCCCACGCCATTTGACCCAAATGGCGTGGGGTTTCCCACGCCATTTTGCAGTCCGACTCGTTCGCCGGATCGCGTCTCCCTTTCTTACGCCTCTTATATCGTTGTGTGGATACGCCACCAACTGCATTAGTTTAGTAAATAGTTTCAATTTTGATTTATTTTGGTAAATTTTTTTTTTAAAAAAAATTAGATAGGTAAAAAAGCCAGCAAGAAACCCATATTCTAGTGTCTCATGTCCACCTCGTACTACGTGATACCTGATAATCCAACTTCTGGCCCCGAAATGCCACGTGTCTGACGTAGCATTACTATCACTGACTCTTCCTTCTATATTTGTTCCAGACCCATATTCTCTCTCTCTCTTCCTTGGTCGAACACACATACCCTGTCCTACAGAGTTAATGTTCACATCCTAATACTGACTTTTTTCTCTTGTACATTACTTCGACTTAAACTCCCTCGGCTTACTTCATGCACAAGTTACTTGTATAAATGGCCATGGTTTCTTCTTATTTTGACTTAGTAAATTCCATTTGCTAATAACCAATGGTTTAGATTAATTTCCAGAAGATGAAGGCTTCGAAAACGAATCAAAAGTTCCTCATTAATATATTAATATATGCTTGTACACACAATACAGAAGTTGGGGTAACATTTCTTCCCCCGTAAAAATAAATTTTGTCCTCGAAATTTAACTATACATCGATCACATTCTTAGCCATAAAATCCGGATAACGCTTCTTCATCTCCTCATCCCAAGTTTCTTCCCTCGGAGATAATCCCTTTCAAACTACCTTGACAGAGGGAATCCTCTTCCACCGAAGTTGCTTCTCCTGATGACCAATAATCTGTTCAGGTTCTTCCACGAAGGTGTGATTATCTTGGACATTAACATCCTCATACTCCAGCACATGCTTCGGGGCTGACTAATACTTCTTCAATTGGGAAACGTGAAAGATATCGTGCAACCTGCTGAGGTTTGGTGGTAGCGCCAACTGATATGCTGTTGGCCCTCGTTTCGCTAGTATCTCAATATAACGAGGACTTAACTTCTTCTGTTTTATCGCTCTACCAATTCCAGTGACAGGAGATATCTTCAGAAATACATGACCCACTTCAAACTTTAGAGGTCTCCTTCTCTTATCCGCATAACTCTTTTATGCACTCTGTCTTGCCAGGAGCCTTTTTCCAATCAAGCTAATCTGCTCAGACATCTCATCAACCATATCAGGTTTGAACAGCTTCCTTTCTGATAACTCTGTCCATCCCAGGGGTGATCTGCATTTCCTCCCATACAATGCCTCGTAAAGAGCCATTTGTATACTAGAATGGTAGCTATTGGTGTAGGTGAATTCTGCCAAAGGTGTTTGGATCGTCCTCTCCGATTACTCGTCAGTTTAAGGGTGATAAGTTGTACTGAACTTCAACTTCGTCCCCATTGCCTCATGCAACGCTTTCCAGAATCGAGGATCTCTATCAGATATGATACTCTTCGGTGTACCATGGAGTCGTATAGTTTCTTTGATATAAATCTCTGCCAACTTTTCCAGAGAATAATTTACACTTATAGGGATAAAATGTGCCGATTTTTTAAATCGATCCACAATCACCCAAATAGCATCGTAGTGCCTTACCTTAGGAAGGCCTACTACTAAATCCATGGTAACATCTTCCCATTTCCATTTGGGAATTTTGATTCCCTGCAATAAACCTCCCGGTCGCCGGTGTTCAATCTTAACTTTTTGGCAAGTTAAACATTCGGCAACATACTTGGCTACATCGTTCTTTATTCCTAGCCATCAAAACTTTGTCTTTAGATTCTGATACATCTTCACTACCTCTGGAAGAATGGTATACCTGCTCTTATGTGCTTCATCCAGTATCTTCTTTCTTAACTCTTCTATTGGCGGCACATAGATTCTCTTCTTATACCGAACTAGTCCATTTGGTGAAATATCATACTCTGTTGGTTTGCCACGAGATATCTTTTCCCAAATGGACTGTGCCAACTCATCTTGCTCCTGAGCTTCTGCTATTTCTGATCTTAAACTATTCTCCTCTTGACTGACAAGGAGATTAGCAATGCGAATTATAGGGAACTTACTCTTTTCGTCATTATTTGACCTGACAGATTCAAATCTCTGAAATCCTCAATTAGCTTCTGCTCTACTATCATCATGGACGCTACTCGCACAATTAGCCTTACCCGGGTGATATTTAATCTCTAAGTGATATTTAAGCAACTCTATCCATCTGCGCTATCTTCAGCTCTTTCTGGTCAAACAGATATTTTAGGCTTTTGTGGTTGCAGTACAACTCAACAATAGCACCATACAAATAATGTCGCCATATCTTCAAAGCAAACACTATCGCTGCCAGCTCCAAGTCATGTGTAGGGTAATTCAACTCGTGAGGTTTCAGTTGACGAGAGGCATAGGCAACAACTCTGCCCTGCTGCATTAGGACACATCCCAATCCTTGATAACTTGCATCACTGTAGACCGTATAAGTCTCACTCGGATCTGGGATAATCAACACAGGTGCCGTCGTAAGCCTCTCCTTCAGCACACGGAAGCTCTCCTTACACTGTACACCCCATACAAATGACTGGTTCTTTTTGGTGAGCTTCGTCAACGGTGATGCAATCTGAGCAAAGTTTTGTATGAAGCGGCAGTAATACCCTGCAAGACCTAGAAAGCTGCGAATCTCAAACACAATTATGGTCTTTTCCAATCTAAGTCTTGCTTCCGCTATACTAGTGTCCTTGTAACCCCTTCTTTGGAGATCACATGACCCAAGAACTTGACTTGAGAGCCAAAATTCACATTTGCTCAACTTAGCGTAGAGCTGTTTCTCCCTTGGAGTCTTTAGCGCCAAGCGCAAATGGTTCTCATGCTCCGCTTCACTTTTGAATAGATCGGTATATCATCGATAAATACCACCACTTAGCGATCTAAATAGAAACCCTTGGAGTCTTTAGCGCCAAGCGCAAATGGTTCTCATGCTCACATTGCACTTTTGAATAGATCAGTATATCATCGATAAATACCACCACAAACTGATCTAAATAGGGGCGAAACACCCGATTCATATAGTCCATGAAGAGCGGCAGGGGCATTTGTCAACCCAAAAGGCATTACCGAAACTCATAATGCCCATATCACAGTCTGAATGCGGTCTTGAGAATGTCTTGACCTTTACTCGCGACTGTATGGTATCACGGACCGTAAATCAATCTTTGAAAACACACAGGAACCAGATAGTTGATCTAGAAGATCATCAATCCTGGGGAGTAGGTACTTATTCTTTATCGTCACCTTGTTTAATTCTCTGTAATCAATGCAAAGTTGTAGACTCTCGTCCTTCTTTTTCACGAACAGGACTAAAGCTCCCCATGGTGAAACACTGGGTTGAATAAATCCTTTTTCAAGCAGCTCTTCGATTTGATTCTTTAATTTTTCCATCTCATCGGGTGCCATCCGGTAGGGTGATTTAGAAATAGGTCCAGTTACAGGCATTAACTCACAACCCTGCTTGAAAGACTCTTCAGCTTCAACGGCCGTAAGAAAATCAAGTCTGACTTCTTTACTAGTGCTTTGCGAAGACTCTGGATAGATGATCCTTCTATTTCCAGTGACCATCGTCACGTTATTAGCCGTTAGCCAATCCATGCCCAATATCACATCAATCTCCCAAAGAGGCAAGCATATTAGATCAATCATTGACTGGCACCCTAAGGGTATAGATACAAGTATGCAATGAATGAATTACTTGCACCAGTATCAAATAATGCATGCAATAAGTGCCCATAGATTAAGATCATACCTTGAATCATTTCAGGGGATTTCCGGGCTTTTTGACTTTCCACAATTGTAGCACTTTCCTTATTCCTTCACCCTTAATAACTCTGCTTTCCTGACTTGAAAGGTTTCTTGTTTTTGCCACGACTCCCGGACCACTGCCAGTTACATTTATGAGATGGACCCCCGCGACTGGAGTCATGCGACCAGAGAAGTTTCGGGAGGAACACAAGTCTTTAAGATTCCTTTCCACGATCCAACACTCTTCCACAGCTTGACTCAAGAGGTGAAATTGCCTCATTTGTCGGCTCTCACAATTCATACTTCAGTTCTCGAAGGAGGATATCAACCATACTGCTTTCTGCATTGGGGTTCTGATGATAAGCAGAGTATCTTGACAGGCAAGTGAACCTAGCATAGTAATATTCAAAAGGCTCACTATACCCCTGCTTGATGCTCAAAAATTTTGACTCCTTCGCAATCCTGATAGAGGGAGGCTGATACTGTTCTTTAAACTTTACTTGAAATAGCTCCCAAGTGACAGGGATGTTTAAGGACGGAGGGTAGACTCAGTGTTCCTCCACTAGTGATCGGCATCACGTTTAAGCTCTTAGATAGCAAGTTGTGCCTTCCTTTCCTCAGGGCATCCTAGCACCTAGAAGATTTTCTCGAGACGTAAGATCCAATCTTCGGCCGCGTCGAACCTTCTGCGGAATACTGGGGGATTACGCACTGTTTGCAAAACTTGGAGACCAAAACAACGGAGTCTCTATATTCCCGTTTCCTTGCTGAGCTTGATTGTGCTCTCCCCCTGATCTTCATCATCATTATTGTCGTGATTCTCATCTCCATTCTCATCTTCCTGCTCTTCTTGATTTCGACGGATTCTTAGTTCATTTATCTCAGTTCTCATTTGCTGTATCATATTGTTTTGTTCTCGTAGCATAGTCATCACTTGCTGAGTTATATCGGCTTTTGGGTCATTCCGAGCCGCTTCAGGCTCCTTTCTTGCCCTCGTCCTTCTATGATGCATCTTTAACTACAACAGAGCAAATATCGAGTAAATAACCATTCTACCAATATAGATTTAATGGGGTGCTGGGACATGAACATTTATAATAACCATACTTCCATTACACATTACTAGCATTCATACAACACTTCATATACCCTAAATAGTTCTACCTTAGCCTTCCTACCATTACTTGCTTCTTCACCGTACATTTCCTCATATAACTATTTTACATATACTTAACTACTACATTCTTCTACCAGTGTGGCTTTACAGATAAGGGTACACAGTTTCTACGAAGGCGATGTAAGCTCCAATGTCCAAGTAAAAGTACTGCTCACTCTCGATGATCCGTTGTATCCATTCTGGAGTTCTTGGAAGGAAGTACAGGAGCACCCTCTTCCATTGTTCCAGTGGATAGATAACCCCATTAACCCTTGATAGGGCAAAACTTTAAAGCCTATAACTCCGCAAGTATACGGGCCGTATCAAGTAATAAAGTGATAAGAAAAGTATCGTTCCCACGAGGACTTAGTATCACAAACTTTAGTTAGGCATTAATTTCACAATTTCGTTAAAGTTGAGAAAACTAGATTGAATTTAATTAAAAGAAAAGAAAATTAGCCAAGAAGCAACGGCTAGGCATAGAAATCCCCCTATGTTCATCCAAGTATTTGAATTAAATCCCTAGCGGCTATTATTCCCATGATTGACGATCAATTCTCTAAAATTAGACTAAGTCCCAATGTCTTGGCCTTTACCTTAGTCAGTTATCTTTGAAAACAACCTAATGTCTTAGTATTGTTTGGAAAGATCAATGTATTTAAACCGAGAGGTATGAGATCGCATAAACCATTAAGCCTATGTCTAGGTCATGCAACTCATGCAATTTATTAACCGGTTATCTCTATTTAATGTACACAACCTATGAACAATCTAAAAGGTGATCGAGTCTTTAAGAAAGCTTTAAGCAAGATAATTCATTCAATCATGGTAAATAACGTTCAATCGAGAATTCAAACAAATACTCAAATTCGCATAGGAGTTCGTCCTCCGTCTCGTGCTTTTCTTCCTTCGTCCTTTCTCTCTAAAAACCTTTGGTAAATACCGAAATTTAGAGAGCATAAGGATGTTTTTTTCTTTCTTTTTGTGCTTCCGTGCCTCCTCTTTTGTGTGCTGCCCCTTCCTTTATATAATAATTACCTTAGGCTGACTTGGTCCTAAACGATAATTAAATAGGTATATAATATCAATAAATCCAACTAATTCTCATAAAATATTCACCTATTTAATCATAAAATATATACTTATCAACCCTGCTGTTGGAATAAATGTCTCTCATCCGGGTCATATACCGATGATATTGAGCTATCGAGGTGTCTCTCTCCTGCAAGCCATGTGGTACTCTTCCCTGGCCTTCATCAATTTTCCAGGGAAAAGGTAGATTACCAAACTTATCCACCCCATTTAGGAGCTCTTCATTGTCTCCAACGGACGAAATGACTAACACATCATCTTCTTCTATCGCCACTACTTCCCCTTCTCCTTCCTTCTCTTCTTCTTCCTCTTCTTCTTCGGGTTCCCACTCTGGTTCTGGCTCTGGCTCGGGTTCGGGTTCAGGCATTAGTTCTTGCTTGCCGGAGGCACAATTTCTAGAGGAATCGCAGGGATTGCCTCATCCTCAAGATTGAAGGCTAAAAATGGGAATAGCTGGTATATTAGTT